>JARHVA010006926.1:25000-150000 GCA_037957365.1 Torreya grandis | reverse complement strand
TTAAGTCTCATCTCTCTATCTCCTTCTCAAGAGTATCATGAATCACATGATTCCAAATAATATTAATTCTAAGTAGAGCATGGATTTTTATAAAGTAATACCAACCTATATAGTATCCCCATCCACCTCCCATAAAAAAGTGTTAGTTAGTCGCTCACATGCTCCTAAGAACATAGCAACTAAGTCAAAATAAAGAGGGATCTATGAATTTACATAATCCTACCAAAACTCAATGATGTCAAGCGTGCATGATCATATGTTGTCAATAAATCAAATAATTTAGGTACCCTTGATGCATTTATCAAGTTTTAGAGCCTCTATTACTCATGTAAAATGTCAAACAATAAAATATGTATTATTCCTCGATCTAAGATAATAAGGAAAATATTTTCTAAAATTAATTAAAATTACTTTGAATTCAAAAAATTAGTTACTTCATCAACCTATTTTTTATAGTTTCCTACCACTTTATATTATGTCAGCCACTATTTCAACATTAAATCTATATTGGCCACTTTAAACACATCAACCAATTCATATTAAGTCAACTACCTTTTCAAACTTTTCAACCACTTTTCCACACTATTGCATCAACCAATATGTATGCAGTCAGCTAATTAAATATTACTAACTAGATTGGCCATCCCATACATAGTCGACCACTTAAGAATAACTTATATCATCCCCCTTCTATGAAATTGACCACCTTTTTACACCCTTACATTCTGAACTGATTCAGATTGTCTAACTCCATTCATTCTCTATGATGATTTTTTACCTATTTATCATTAATTCCTTAGGCATTAATGACTCATTTTATTCCATAGCCATTAACCCTCCTATAATCTAATCTACCCTAAAAATTCTTGGGGTAAATTATGTTACACATATTTGCCCCACCACCTAATTTTTTAGATTTACCATATTTTATAATAAAATTTAACATTAATTAAAAATTTAAGGCATCAATTACCTAAGCCACACTAACACTTGTCACTATGCATCCTAGCTTGCACTACTTGTCTTCGAACCATAGTTTTTATCCTTACTCCTTTGGGTCTCATAGACCTTTATTCTTCTTAAAATAGTAAAATTACAAATGAATGGTTTGAAATCCTATTTATATTTTAATTTTATAATTTCTTTAAACTATCAATTATTTTCTAATTTTTTTTTTGCTCATAATTATGTTTTTACTAACTCTTTTTCCAAACTAAAAGATATTTTGGAATCTTGACATCGTACAGAAAACAATTTACATAGAACACATTGTTTCAAAAAACTATAATATTTTATTATTTTTTAGGTTTGCCTAATATTCCCTACATTGGATGCCTCTTCATTTCTCTTAAATGACTTCTATTCTATAGTAAAAAGGTAAGTAAAGATATGTATTTTTCAAATTTTTCTTTTCATCTATCATTATGCTTCAACTTATAATTTATTTAATTTAGCATTATGTATTGCTATGTTATTTCCTTGAATCACCATCCCATGTTAAAACTCCATGACATGTGATGAGATTCAAGCGGGGCATATTTATATGCATAATATTTTTAAACTTTATTAGGTATTTATGCTTTCTCTCTTGAAGGAACCCATCGAGCCTTAATCTATCTGAATGCATGCCTTAAAAGGTTCTTTAGGAAATGGGTTGATAGACCTTTAATTCTTCATAAGATTGTTGGCCCCTATACCACAACCTAAAACCAATACAAGATACCCTTATCCAATTCCCTAAGCATTTAAACCCCGCTCATACACTTCCATAAGTAGCTCACTACCCAAAATAACCCTTAGCTAAACATAAACACCCCTTTTTACTACTTTTCCTACTATTTCAAGTGTATCAACCTTGTTCTTAGATTTAGTACACGTTACAAAATTGTCAGTCCAAGTTGACACAGTTTGAGAGCATTATAACAACTCTATTTCCCACTTCATAAAGTTGACTGATCCTACTGCATCAAATAAATTAATGGGAGTATTTATGGTCAATATTTGGCTATAAATACCCCCTCAACTTATTTTTTAAATAGAATATCATTCAATTTTAAATAATTACTACTCATAAATTTGCTTATATAATCAATATGATGTTTCATTGCTTAGGTTTTGCCTTAGAGAAGTATCACTTGTCTTGTGGAGGTCTTGGATGCATAGGATAAATCTTATATCCTAGAGATAATTTTTCCTTATGTTCCTTAAAATAGCAAAACAACCTCTTGTAAAGCACCATTGGTTGAGAAAGAGATTGAGGCACAATTGGTTCACTTCAACAAGGTAAGTATATTCCTACCATTTTATATTTTTTTAAGTAGATGTTGTATAACTAATTGATTAAATTTGTATCTCTCCTTGATTAGATCAATTTTATTTTATATTAGATATTATTTTCTTTTCATGTATATTATATTCCCTATTTATACCAAAAGCTTTGGTGAGAACTAGATTAAATTTCATATTCATTTATTAGATTAGTTTGCATGTTATTTAGTAGATTAACTTGTTTAATATTATTAAAATCATAAGACCTAACTAGGCTTATCATAAAATGGCATTTAACTAAAGGAATTAGAAATATCTCATTTACCATTGTGTGATAATAGATACCTTAGTGTATTTTTATTGGATCCATTATTGGTCATAACCCTGATATAAATGTATTTCCAAGTAAACTTTCTAGTTGACTACCTTCTATTAGTTTAAATATTATTGAGTAAGATAAAGTATAGATATATCTAGTTTCTCTTACATATAATTGGCACATACATTGATAAATATGGTAATGAAATAGTCTAAAAAACTATTTAATGATATATTATAGAATAAGTTTCTCCATCTACTTATGAACATGATACAATTACAAATGATCATATTACTAAATCATTTTTTACATCTACATATGAGCATGATACAATTACACATGGGCATAATCAAGTAGTTTCAAATAGAATGTGAAATTATACTAAATAGAAAGTGTAACTTAAATAGAGTTATTTATCTCCTAAGTAACCACAAGTTATTCATAGATATTCACCATAGGTACATATAAGTATATCTTCTCTTATTACACATGAGGATACAAGTTCACATGGGTATATGAGAAGTGATTTCGATGATTATATTACATCATATTATTATTATTATTCAAATTTAAATTCACCTAAAATTTATATTTCCTCTTCATAATAAGTTGTTCCTTCATATCATGCCATGGGTTATGCATACATTCCTCTTGTGATTGAAATAATTGGTTAGCTACTTACATTTTCATTTATACATAGATTCTTTGATTTTATTTCATTATTACCTCTTCCTTATATTATCCAATAATTATTATATCCCTTGTATTTATTTTCACTTTGGTAAATTTATCTCTTGGTTTTCAAAACTAATTTGAATAATCCAAAACAACTATCTTACAATGCTTTCAATGCTCAATCTATATGGCATTCCACTTGCTTACAATATTGCATATTTATGTTATAGCTTCTTTTACACTTACATGATCACATATATCTACCCCTATCTTCTCGATGCACACACACAATCTCTTATCCATTAGAGGCATAAATTTTATTACCTATATAAATCATTTATGCTACATTTCTATGACTTCTTTAAGCATACATTGGTGTTACATTACTTACCTTCTTTTTTTACCATACTATGTTTTAGCACCTTATTGAATATTGTTTAAACCCCTCTCTTTTATTCTATTTTAAAAGCCATGATTGTTGGTAATTTTCAACTCTCTTAAGTTTAAATATTTAAAAAAAATTAAAAACATGCATATATTTCAAAAAACAAAACTTTAAATTTCTGAAAAATAAAATCATATATGTCAAAAAAATAAAAATATATTAAAAGATTAAAAATCATGACCTATAATATTTTTATAAATTTTCCTATCTTACTTATTTACATATGTTACTTATTTAATTTTAAGTATAGAACATATTATATATTTCAAAAACATGCTACTTTTCATGAGGTATTTGAGTGTGATACAAGACATATGTTTATATGGTTATTTTATGTCAAACTTATATTTTTACCCAACAACTTTGCTAAGTTGGGGGAATATCTTTGTTCTCCATCAAAACATCAACATGTTTTATCTATCCACAACCCTTATACCATGTTGAGCTATATATATTACAAATTTTATGCTAACACTCATATTACACATTGTCTTACATGGATATGTTGTACATAAACTAGTCTGATTTACTTTATACTTCTTTTCAAATTGTCACTTTATTACATGATAAGGTAGGCCTTACTTTTTCTCCTATTATCCTTGTGTGTGAAGCATATACATGTTCTTGATTGTATGGCATCATCATACCATTTATGTGTGGCCTTTATCCTTGTGTGTTGATGTGACATTCACATTTCCCTTGTATGTGGCCTTTGGGACTTATGTGCGACATTATTTATATGTTCATTTTTTGTTACTAGGGTTTCATGATTCATATCATACATTGATTTTATTTGTATTATAGATTCATGATATACATCATGCACATCCTTCTTATGTTTTTGAATGATATATCTATCTATTATATATTACATATTCAATTCAATGCTATATTTAATATTATGTTGAAATACATTTCAAATGTTCATATACTACTACGTGATTATATATTTTAAATATTATATAGTTCTCTATTGAGATTAGTAACTTGCAAGATACATCTTTCATATCAAAAAAGGGGCATCACAATATGTTTGTCTTGAGAATTCAATTCCTCATGATATTATATAGGTTTTTAGAACTACAACATGATTTAAAATATTTAGGTTATGGGGGCATGAGACATGCATGCTCACTCATTCCTATAATTAAAAATTATAGGTTTAAAAAACTTACAAGGTTCAAATGGAACTCAATATCAATTCAATATAGATATAGGGAACATGATATTCATTCATGTTCAATTTTTTATGTCAAAATATTCAATTTCATTTCTTAAAGGTTTAATATTTTCAAAGATACAAAAGTTTCAAATAAAATATAGATCTTGTTGAGATCAACACACCCTATTTCCCTAAAAATGGGGACCCTATGAAAATTTTGGGTCATTCACCCAAAGAAATAACCTACCATTGGATCCACATGATTTAAAACCTCTTTTTATGACTTAAAATATTTAAATTCATGTTATTCAATGACAAATATTAATGAGGTACATTTTAAAATATTTTATTGATATCAAGATCATTGAGTTTTCTAATGATCTATTTTTTTTAAGTGCTCCTAAAAGGGGTTATGACTCAAATATCCAAAGTATGATACTAAAACTTCAATCAAGATTACTTAATTAATATTTTTGAATCATGGTATTGCTTTGCATACATCAAAATTCATATTTAATGTTATGACATACCTTGATTTTAAGTTTTACATTAGGGTCCAAGTCAAATTTGGTACTCAAAATTTATGAATTTAAACTTATCCCTTCTCTTTTTTATTATAATTTAGTAGCTTTTACATTTTTATTTGGTAAGAACCTGATGCCAACTCAGCTTCATTTGACACACAGTGGTGTCACATGCATTTGTCACTTAGCTACATAAATTTTTATACTTTGTCACATTTGTTTGAGCCCTTGAAAAATTCTTACAACCTAGTTACCTAATCACATACCACATGGCATTGAGTTGTGGCCTTTTAAGCATCCTATTTTTTTAAAGTATCATGATCCAATGATCCAATCACAATGTGTCAATTGACACTTATTCATGGAATTTTAAGTTCAATGAGGAATGACAAGGTTCAAGACCCCATGACCCAATGGGGGTCTACCACTTGTCACTCAGTTGTGACATTTCTAATTCAAGAAAAGTTACAAAAGTCCTGTGACGTAGTGGCCCAATGATAACATGCCACTTGGCACTAATTTTTGATGTTTTGGCTATGAAATGGGTTACAAATCAATCATATCATACCATGTGGTACTTGGTCATAGCTTTCTAAGGATTCAACTACCTTATACTAGTCTCATGACAAATAAAACCAAGTGGAAAATGCCACCTAACACTCAATCATGTCCCCACACCCCCATATATAATATATAATGGTTTAATATCTTAATATTATGATTTCATGACAAGATGACACTTAGAGGTTAGTCACTAAAATTGAAAAACAAAATGCCATGTGGAAGCCACCCAGGAGTTGGAAACAATGGGATAAGGATACATGGACCCTTATCTCATGGTAATAATGTGATCAAAGGAAACCATGAATATAAATGAAGAGAAATATAATCAAAGGATGGCACTTGGGAAAATTTCATGGTATTCAGTTCATTAAAAGTTTCATATAACAAATTCGCATGAGAGAATGAGCTAATGAGAGATTTCCACTTAGAAATCTATAGAGGTCCCAAGGCTACATCAATCCAAAAATAAAAGGGGTCAAGCCATGAAATAATTAGAGAAGAACAATCTAATAAAGAGATAACACTTGGTAGGGTATTGCACAATCCACCCAGGTAGTTTAATATTTGAAATAGAAGGCTAAAATGCATGAAAAGGCACCAAGTGTTGAGCACATTGTTGATGTATATCTATGTCAAGGATATAATGTGAAAAATAGAATAATATTTCTCAATTTATTATGTAGGTCCTATTAGACCTTAGGACTCAATTCTATTTTACTAGAAAGATTATGTCGTTACTGCCTAACAGTCTGCAAGCAGACCCTATTGTAGGGACAATAGGAACTTATTAGTGACACAATTTATCTAAAATATTTTTGTATTGTTATGATGTAAATCACTTTATATTTTGTAAATTATTTTCTAAACATTAAATAAATATATGGATATTTATAGTGAGAATTAATCTAAAGTAATTCATGTTAAAAATTTCAAAAGGGAAAGAAGGGTAGATCAAAAAAGAAGGTTTGCATTTCAACAACAAATACCAACAAATTTCCTTTAGCTCTTTATGATAATATTGAAAATAAAACTAACATTCATGAGATCCTAATGATGGAATATAAACATGAAGAATACAATGGTGATTCTAGGTAAATAAAATGCATATATCTAAATGGTATGATTTTAAATAAATATTGACAAAAAAATTCCTTAAACACATTCATTTGTAGAGTAGAAGGAAAATAGAGAATATATAATAAATTTTATTAGAATAGTTGAAAGCACAAACTAGCAAGATGCATTTGAAACATTACTACCATACTTAACTATTAAAATAATGAAATATTTTATCATTAACAAAGCTTGAGAAATAAAAAATTATGAAAATAATGAAACAGTGAACAAATTGTAAGAATTCTTCTCTCTATTTGAATTGATTTCATAAAAATTCTAATCTAAAGTATAATTGAGGGGGGGAAATCCCATATATAAGCTTTTTCATGCCTAAGACGGTTACAAAGGATTAGATATATGACATCTATCAGTGGGAAAAGTACCTCATGTCTTAAAAACTAAATAATATTATTTATTCAAAAAAAAATTTATTTTATAATATACTGGGGGAATTAAAAATATGATATTTATCAAGATAACTCTTGACATATGGCTATCTCACTCTTGAGGTGCCAGGCTAAGATCTTGATGATGTGGATGATGATGAAGTTCTCAGTGTAGTAGAAGATGAAAGTGAACCCATTATAGTAGAAGAGGGAATGCTTCATAGTTTGGTCAAAGAATAATAAATCCTAACAGGGGTCAAAGAGGAAGAAAGTCTTGTGGTCACCAAGTCTAGCTCACTATTTGCCTATTTTTTAGATTCTATCTATCCTCTACATGCCTCATAGAATTTATTATAGTCACTATCGATCAATTTTAGATCTATAATATGTTATATAAATAAATTTATGGTAAGACCTACCATTACATCATTCTTTCTCAAGAGAGCTCCTACAACTTCATTGATTACCTCAACCTTTTCTAATCTCTAATTGGTATTAGATACCAAGTCTATCATTTATAACCTAAAGTTCACTCCTTAATCCATAGCCTAATTTCTAAAATTGATGATTAAGTTTTGTATCTAAGATTTAAAGGCATCATTGTTGATGATGGAACTATCCTTATTAGCAAGGTGGGTAATCTCAACCTCTTTAAGTAAGTTTATAACTCTGTCATCCAGCTAAGTGAGAGACTGGACCAAGGATCTCATTTCATCAATTCATTGCTTCAAAACATTCCTTATTTTGATCATATAAGATTAAGAAATGCTCAAATAATCCAAGGGGATCAAATTCAAATCCTCAAATTTCTTCATTCTAATCATCTTGACTAAGTTTATTACCTTAATTTCATGCATCCCATATGTACCCTCTACCTTGATAATCCTATTATATATTTCATCCCCTTTTACTTTGTACTGGGTTAAAGTATTCTAGGTATCAAACATGACCTAAATATCCCATTCCACCTTGGCTATGGTATTTTCTAGTGATGTGTCTTTCTATTTTTATTAAAAATTAGTTATTCTCTATTGCATTACTTTTACTAATTCTACATATATATAACCATATGCTTTTAGAGCTAAGAGGGGGCCCTCTTCACACTATTATTGTTGGGAATGTTTGGCTCTTTTCTTCTTGGAGTTTCTTTAGATTCATACATAATTTTATGATCTAAATGAGTGACCTTCCTCTTGGTTAGCCTCTTCATTACCCCATCCTTATTATAAAATTCTAGTGAGACCTATGGAGGGTCTAATATAACCAAATACTAGTTCTCTATTGTAACCAATTACATTTATTTTATCTAAGATTTGTCTAAATTTTCTCCATGATGCTAAGTATATGGAGAAAATTGTTGATATTGTGTCAATCCCTGGAAGTTAAATGTCTGGGAAGTAACTATAGAGGTGAATAGGACAAATGCAAAACTAGGTATGAGGTGGGAAGTTTCATTCTTAAATATGAAGAAGAACTAGTGCTAGTTGAAGCACTAGTTGGGAACAAAAAAACTTGGGGGATGAAAATAGTGGGCCTTTTATTTATTAGTTGGGGACCTTTCCTATGCATAATACTAGGAATAATTGGGGGGGTATTGGCCATAATAGATACATTGGAAGCGGATGAAACAACAAAAGGGTTGATAGTGGGTAGGGGCACAGTGATGGGTCTAGTCATAGGCATGGTGAGGGGCCTGTAAGGTAAGATATTTATATGATCTAGTGTTAGGGGTTCAAAAAATATGTTCAAGGGAAGGATATTAAAAAAAAGGGATAAATAAACACATTCCTAACCTATTAGACATGTTTCATCTTTGATAGGAAGCAAGGGAAGCAACCTTATTATTGTATTTTTTAGTGTTGTAGTAAGTGGTGTTAATCCATGTATTAAGGATGAATGGGGGACCATAAAAGGTTTTGTCTACATCAAGGTAACATTTTTTCCATGAGATGGTGTGATATATGTTACATATAAAATATAATGTTGCTTAATGATTTTTTTAGTCTTAGCTCCTCCCTTATCCAAAGTAGAAGACAATGCTTGAAATATCCACCAACTAAGCTAAGGGTCGATTGGTATTTCCTTCTCAATACTAGAAACATGAATTATATATGTATATACTCCTTATTGAGCATATTTAGGTTTAAAAATTTCATATAAACCTACATCTTTCAATCTTCCCTTAACCTGTATGATATTAACAACCTTCAATCTATGTTTCACCTCTATGTCATTGGCTCCATTGATGTAGAACATGTCTTCATCTTCAGGATCATGATGGTAATTGATGCTTAGGGCTACCCTATGATTTATTAAATTTTTGAAGGTTATATGATTAGGGTCTCATTCCCTATTGGTATCTCTTTACAAGTAAAAAGTGGGACTTTACTTAGAAGCAACAATGATAGTGTTCCATTTCTCTATTCTAAACTGACCAATGTCAAATTGTTGAGGTTGGACCAATCCTCTCTTTTTGTTCTTGCATAGTATATCTACCCCTATGAGTAACTAGAAGGAAATTTCATATTTATCCAACTTGTTTTTCATTGTGTTTGGGAACTTAAGGGGGGATGTCTTAATTATAACTATCATTATCAATGTGTAGTCTCAATAATAATAGTAGGCACCTTAGGTACTGAGTGTTACTCTATTCTCCTATGATAGTCTAGGCATGGGCCTTTCATGGATTTCCATATACACCATAGGATATAAGTTCTTGGAAATTTCCCTTTTCTATTGCTTGTATTTTTACACTCTTACCTTTGAGAAGGTATTAGGCATAGTGAATTTTAGTTTGGGGTACCAATTAGTGAATTATGGGAACTTATAGGTAGTGTAGATGGCATCCACTAGGTAGGACATCATGTAGAACTGATCCCCCTAGTTGGCCATGACCCTTATGATATGTGTTTCCAAGTTTTAGCATATAATCTCTCCTAAAAGGGTAGTATTTTCATCATGTATTATCATAGATAGAAGTGGAACCCACTTCCCATCTACATGGCCTATGTATTTGTCCCCATGTCATCGATTCATCATAACCATTCCCGTTCACACTACCTCTCCATATTGGGTGATGGGGATCTAGTTGATTTTATATTTTCATATGAACATCCCCTTTTTATTGTTCCATTCTCTAAAAAATTCTTAGATGTCATGTGTTTAGAGATATTGAGTTATAGTTTCTTTATTATAAATAATACCTAGCTTGGGAAAATCATAGTAAGCCTAAAAGGCTAGCTTGACCATGAAAGTAATTTCATGACCCAAATTCAAATATTTTATCATATTTTTGACACACTTGGACTGAGGAAATATGTGGTAGATAAAGTCTATGCAATAGAGTACCTCTAGGTTCACTATTTTCTTGTGTAACCCTATAGATTTGATTGCCAGAATATCCAATCTATCATCTACATCATTGGAGCCTTATTCATCATCACTGTCTCTATCCACAGTCCTTTTTACATGGTATAACAATGTATTATAATGTTTGTCTTTAGTGGCCAATGTAATAGAGTTTAAATTTATGTCCCATAAGATGATGTTTGTTCCATAGGAGTAGAGGAATGGAACTTGTTCCTTTTTGTTGGATCTAGATGTTCCATCTTCGACCATGGTTTTAATTTTTGATTGCTGAGCTTGCAAATGGATTTAATGGTGAATGAATGCATAAAATTTCTTCAAAATAATCATAGTATACTTTAGAGTTTTTAGTAGATAATAGCTAAAAGGGAATGTATATCTTTGAGATAACAATGGTTAAATTCCAAATTTAGAATTTGAACTGAATGATACAAGTCACAAATGGAAAGTATCTTTAACTCACTTTGATTTGAATCTAAGATGGCTCTATAGTTTTATTCTAATGTATTTTAAATTATATTTAAGGGATTAACCAATGCCTAAATTCATTTTATCCATAGGATTTGTTATCATAGGCTTGAATTTTTTAGTTAAGTGACTTAGATTTATATTTATTAAAATAATCCCCATCAACTTTTAATTATCACCTACAATTGGTTCTTTATGAATAGCTATGTGCCATCTAGTTGTTGTACTTAATATGCACTTAATATTTGGTGCATTTTCATGCACTTTAGCCTTGTATTTTAAATATTAAACTACCTAAGTGGATTGTGCGAGACCCTACCAAGTGTCAACTTTTGATTGGGTTGCTCTTCTCTAAATATTGTGTGGCTCGTCCCATTTGATATTTTTTATGATGTGGCCTTAGGACCTCTACTATCTTTCCAAGTGGAAAGATCTCACTGGCTTATATTCTCACATGGATGTATTATATGAAACTTTAAATGAACCCAAATACCATGCCATTTTACCAAGTGTCATCCTTTGATTGGTTCACTCTTTGCTTAGCTTCATAGTTTATTTTGATCATGTTATTACCATGAGATATGGGTCCACATGTCCTTATCCCATTACTCCCAACTAGTAGGTGGCTTCCACGTGGCATTTTGATTTTTAGTTTAAGTGACTAACCACTAGGTCTCATCTTGTCACACAATCACATTAGTAGGAGATTAAAACATTACACCTTATCTATGGGGGGCATAAGGATGTGACTGAGTACCAAGTATCATGATACGATTATGTTACTTTATCATGAGACTATTAGAAGGTAACTAAAGCCTTAAATTGCTGCAACTAGATGCCACATAACATGCTTTAATTGATTTACAGCCCCTTTGATAGTTTAAATGTTGTGACTTAGTGGCAAGTGGCATGATCCTATTAGGACATTAGGTCATGAGACTTTTATAGCTTCTTATTGAATTATAAGTGCCACAAATTAATGATAAGTAGTAGACCCCTATTGGGTCATGGGGTTGTGAACCTTGTCATGCCTATTTGAACTTTAAATGCTACAAATAAGTGCCAAGTGGCACATTGTGATTGGATTCTTAGACTATAAGAGTTTAGAAAATAATAGGATCCTTAGAGGGCCATAATTGGGTGCCACATGGTGTGATGTGAATAGGTCATTGGGTCATAAAACTTTTTCAAGGGCTAAAAGGAATGCAACAAAACTTACAAATTTATGCAACCAAGTGACAAATACATGTGACAATATTGTGTGTCAAATGAAGCTAAGTTGGCATCAAGTTATTTCTAAATAAAAAGTGTGAAGGTTAGAAAATCATGAGATAAAATAGAAGGGACAAGTTTAAATTCATAAATTTTGAATACATAATCTAAATTGGACTCTAATCTAAAACTTAAAATCAATGTATGTCATAGTATTAAATACGAATTTTGATGTATCCAAAGTAATACCATTATTAAGAAACCTTAATTAAGTAATCTTAAATCGAGTCTTAGGGATCATATCGCATATCTTTGATTTGTAACCCCTTGTAAGATCACTTTTTTTAAAATATGATAAATAGAAAACTCAATTATTTAGACATTAATGGAACATTTTAAAAGGTGCCTCATTAATATTTGTCATGGACTAACATGACTTTAAATCTTTCAAGTCATACAAAGGTTTTTTTAATCATGTGGATCTAATGGTAGGTTATTTATTTGGGTGAATGACCCAAAATGTTCATAACGTCCCCATTTTTAGGTGAATGGGGCAGGTTGATGTCAACAAATGGTGGCCTCTATCAGAAATACAATAATATGTTAAAATTTAGATATCTTGGTTTAGAATATAATCACCAAGTAGTCATTCCTTTGTATGTCCAATAAATATTAGAATTGATTCTCTAAATCTAAAAACTTTCCACTTGATGGATTAAGGATTGAAAATTTGAAAACCATCCATACTATGTGTGTGTTTTGAATTGATTGACCAACATACCTTTGGATTTCATAATGAGTGACTTCAAACATTATGGATCTAGATATAGGTCATGTGTAAGTAATTTTTTTGTTATATATATATATATATATATATGCTTAACTTCTAAATGGATTACTTGGGCATTGATCTACTTCCAGCCAAGCATTCATAACACTGATAGAAATACCTTTAGATCCATTTATGGCCTTGCTCAGCTATCAACTAGGAACACATAGCCCTATTGGAGGTTACCCAAATCATCTTAAAAATAATGCCACTTATAGTGTCAAGTCTATTTCAAATTGATACACATATATTTTGATTTTTTTTTGCAAAGCCTTGGAGGTTGGGAACCAATTTGTTGGCCAAGTTTTAAAGGATTTCAAAACATTTGTTCAAGAACTATTCAATTTCAGTAACTAAGTTTTGCCCAAGAAATCTTATGATGTGATATTAAATTCATGTATGTAGGGGCCTTTATATTTTTAATACCTTCATTCAGTCAAATGTGTGCTTTTTACAACTATATTAGAATCAAAATAAAATCATAGGCTCCATGAAATGACAACTTCAAAATTAGATTCTTCTAGTTTTTCAAACTAATACATAGTGTAGTATCTTAATTTAGACAAATATTTATTGAGATACACATAGGTTTAAATACTTCAACTATCATATTTTAAAAATCGAAGAAATGCATGAAGAAATTAGGACTTTGCCTAGATGGATTATTACTAAGTTAAAACACACCACATAACAACTAATCTAAGGAAATAAAATAACCAAAATCAAACACTTAATAAGAAATCAAATAAAAAAAGAAAACTAATTTACCACTACCTACTACTAAACTAAAACAACTCACAATCTTTTAACAAGGGTGCAAGGGATAGTCAAGAAGTAGTACGTCAAGTATTGTTCATTCACTAGTAGAGCTAAGTCATTTCCTTGTAATTCTTTTAGTCTAAATCTGTTATCACCTAGTATCTCTAGAATTTTATATGACCCAATCCAAAAGCGCATTAATTTTTCATGCTAACCTTTTTTCTCATGGGCTTTATCTTACAATAAGATCAAGTTTGAGATTCAAAACATTTTGATATTAGCCTTTTTATCAAACCACCTTTTAACTATATCCTGGTGTTTGATGAAATTATTGAGTGCTTCATCTTTAACATCTTCTATTTGGATGATATTCAATATTTTTGATTAAATTGTATCATCATCATTCATCATCATCTATATATTCAGCCATGAACTCATAAGTGGGGAATTGTAATGTGATGGGAAGTATTGGTTGTTGCACATACACTAGTAAAAATGGAGATGACTTCAAAGCTTTCTTATATTTGGTTTGATCTACCCATAGAGCATATTTCAATAGTTACTTACATTTTCTTAGATTTTTATCTGTTAATTTCTTTATTGCATTCATCACATTTTTTTATCAATTCTACAACACCATTCCCATGTAGATAATTGTTCAAGAAAAACTCATCAACAATCATATTATCATAGGCCCACTCAATGAATTATATGGATTAGAAAGTTAGAAAATTATCACACACCAGAGATAAGGGAGTCCCAACTCTAGTTATAATGTTTTCCTCTAGGAATTTGATGACATTATTTAAGCTAGAATTCTTAGTGGCAATTACTTCAGTCCACCTAGTGCAATAGTCAATGGCCATCAGCATGAATTTGTGGCCTATTGAAGAGTTAAGATTGATGACCCCAACAAATTTCAATCCCCATTGGTCAAATGACCTTATTTCAATAACTTGTTTCAAAGGCATGGTTACCCTTACCTCTCTTCTATCAAACACTTGCCATTGATGACATAATCGAATGTGAGCATGTGCATCCTTGAATATTATAGGCTAGTAATAGCCTACTCTTAGTGTTGGTCAATTTCTATCCCTAGAATTATAATTGGACAAATCTATTTACAAAAATCATGATTGATGTTTTAAACTTCCTTCTTAATGATTTTGTGAGTCTTCAAGGCCTGTCTAGTCAATCTATTATCTAGTCATACTCCAAACTTGATTGAATAGTCTTTGAAGTTCATTTTCCTCATTTTAAGCTTAAATAAATTATTTTCATAGTGTATAAAGTGTTTAAGTTTAAAAATAAATTAAAATGATGTATTTTTTTGTGTGTTTATCCCCTTTAAGTTTGGTGTCTTTATGAGTTTTCTATCTCAAGATATAGGCCAAAAAAATGATCTAGTAGTGTGGGATGCACACAAGAATGTCAATTTAAAGCCACAAAAAAAAACCATTTGGATTCAAAAAATAGAAGTTATCTATAGGGATGACAAGTTTCAAAGCCTTTCTAGATCATATTAAAGATCAATAGCACACAGGTGCTCATCCAAGTCAAGAAGTCAAGATAGATCAACAGTACATGTTTAATCATGCAAAAGAAGATCTAACAGTGACCACAAGGTTAAAAGGTCATTAGATCCTAAGATTGAATACATTGATTCCAAGTAGCATAATCTCAAGGATAACATCAAAGATCAATGGCACATAATCAATCTCATGAGGTCAAGAATTCAATGAGCCTAAATTTTGTACAACCTTAGCATGTGGTATAAGTACATAGAAAAATCTCCTTGGGGACATAGGATGAAGACATGTATTTGAGGCAATAATAATTAGGTTCTAAAATGAAATAGATAACATGGTAAGGATATTCCATATAGGTAGACCATTTGGATTGAAAGAGTAGAGTTTTAATCCCATGTCATGGTTGGAAATGTTATTTTAGGCATGGAGTATATTAACGCATAGGTTAAAAATATTTTCTATAGGTTTCATGACTACCAAGTTTCAACAATTAGGTAATTTGGACTGATATGCCTAATTGGCCTAATTAATCATCAAAGAGGATCAATTTGGTGTTGGAAGACTAATTGAATGAATCAATGAAAGGTTTCATGCTATGTAACTGACCCTTAGGAAACATTGAATTCATAATTCATGGTTATGATGGAGAAATGAGATAGTTTCCTTAATATTGTCAACCTGCCTTAGAGAAGTATGGGCTGCTACATAACTATGGTGTCATATTTCATCTAATAAATATTGAAGGAGTTAAAACCACCTCTATGCCAAAATGGCCTCATTGAGGGAATGTCAATTCTCATAAAGGAAATAAATACTATTATAACTATTCCAAGTCAAATTTAGCTCATTAATAAATATTACATGCCAAAATTTCCTCTCTCCTACCTTCCATTATTCTTATAAATTTAGGCATTTTGGCTCTTGATTTGCATCCCTTAGTTGGGTATAGAAAAGCTATGCTAAAATCACTATGTAAAAATATTTGAATAAATATAAGACAAGTCCAAATTCTAAGTGAATTTTAAGTGTATCTTATTAAAGTTGATCAACATAATGTGTGTTTTCTTTCATGACATGCATGTCCTTCATGTGCCTTGCTTTCAGTATTCTAGTTACTTAAAATCTATGTGAAATTTTCTTTAAGTAAATTTCCCTTGAAGTGTCAAAGAGATTATAGTGTCTCACATAGACCTTGCCTTTTCTACACTTTAGGTTATAGGTTTTTGTCTAACCTTCATGAAAAACACTCATGTTTGTAAAATTTTTATATAACATAATTAACTATTTTATCTATTGGATTCACTAGTAGTCATAGAAGTATCAAGCTGAGATTAGATCATTGAATAATTTAGTGCATCACCACATATATTAGGTTTTGATTTTAGTTTTTTTCTCTCTCCATTTTCCTTGAGATAATAATAATTTTTAGGAAAGGAAACATATTTTCATAGTAGGGGACATAACCCCTATAATTCTAGAGGTTCATCTCAACATTAGGTAACCCATTTCCTATGGTCATTCCCATGTTGGACTAGGTTTGAGTAAAGGACTTGAACAATATTTTTCTCAACTAGGGTGTAACCCAAGTCTCCAATAGTTTTGGAATTCCCAATGGGACCACAATCAAGGTGCTTGGACATTATATTAAGATAGATTGGAAATGTGTAAGGATACCTAGAATTCTTTGAGTAGTCATCATTAGATTAGAGAGCAAGTTGATGCACCAAATTTCTATGAGGCTTGCTTCCAGACATAAGAAATTTTAATTAATTGAATTTCCATTGGATATTTCAAGGAGGAATAGGGTAGATATTTTAAACCCCAACCTAGAACCTCCTAACTCTCCCACTTCTCCAAATTCTACCCATATTCAGCCCACCAAAAGTCCACCAATATAAATGACAAGGCCTAGGTTGTAATATTTTTTACCATTCAATGGTGGCATCCATATAAACCTTAATCAACATGATGATATATTTGATACCTCTCTGAAGCATATACCATAATTTATTAGGAGAAAACTAAAAAATTGGTGTAGAGCATATAGCTAATATTGTAAACCTTTGTTTAGTACATAATATAACCTAAAAGAATGTATCCATGAGATTACTAGCCATATCCTTTAAAGGAAAATCCCTACAATGGTATAGGGTTCTATTTCATATCTTAATCAATACCTATGATGAGTTTGGTGAGTGTTTATGTAAGCATTTTGATATAGTAATGACCATGTGTCACTAGTTGAGTATCTCACCTTAATCAAGAGGGTACCCTAAGAATCTATGGTTGATTTCAACTATGGATTCAAAAAAAATTGAAATAGAACCCCTATTATCATTAAGCCCATGCATAATTATTATTTTCTCTACTACTTTAGAGAATTAAATTTAAAAATTGTAGTCATGATAGAATCTATGGGTGGGACAACTCTACCTGAAGCATATGATATATCTATAAGGGTAGAAAACTATTTGATACAAGCAAGTAAACTCATGATAAGACATATTATGGCCATTTTTCCTAATATCTATCCAACTCCACCTCCCATTTCTCCCTTTACCACTCCAAATAATCAAATACACCTTGATGATAGTCATGTGGACAAACTTGGAAAGATTGAAAGATTATTGATGTCACAAAATAATAAGCTATTATCTCTAGAGAGGTAGTAATAGACTTAATATAGGCCATACCAAGGTCCTTTCCAAGCCCAATACACTTATCATTCCTATAACATAGCCCTTTATATATAAAATCAATAAGTCTAAGTCTAACTTACTCAAGCTAGACCTTATAACATTCACAACCCCACAACTACCAATAGCTTAAGAGCCTTGGTCCCTACTCATAATAATATTATATAAGAGGGTCAATTGTAATCAAGAGGTTAGTATAATGAGATAGTTATATATGAAAGTAGAGATATCTATCAACATCATATTTGGTATCATTCTCCTCTATATCAAGGTCATGACACAACACCACCTCTCTTAGAAGGTCTTACAATCAATCAAAATGATATGCATACTTTGACATCATCAAAGGCTCTAATTAAATGATAAGGAATCATGGTTAAGGAACTAACTAATATTACTTACATAAATTTTCAAGAAAGAGAACATGGGTTTGAACATGTAGTAACCAACATGGGGTAGATTGCATCAAAGATATATGAGTTAGTTATAGCCCATATAAGGGATAAGAGGAGAATGGTAGAAGAAACTTTGGGGTAGCCTAAAGTCTCTTGGAAACCACCACAATTTAGTCAAAATTTGGTCACTTCAAAGACAACCACTGAATCCCATGTAACTCAACAAATACCTTAGCATCATGGTCAGTAACAAAGGCCTCCTTTTATTCCTCATGTCACTCAAGTACCAAGTGATACTTGTACTTCCAAGGTGTAATTCAAAGGTAATAATTTTCCTTTAAACATTGTGGATTATATGAAAAGGTCTAATATCACTATGTCAATGTATGATGCTCTATCTATTCTAGGGTATAAATATATTCTCTAGTAAGAACTCTCCAAACCCTCTCATGTGAACAAGGCTATTGATGTGTAAACACTATTTTTTCCAAGAGTAATTATCTTAGTCAAATCCAAGTTCCTATTCAATATCATAGTCAAGATCAAGTTCCAAATGTTTTCCCCCCAAGGTAATGAATCCCCCTCCATTCTATATGTGAGTTATCATAGGGGACTATCTATATGCATAATTATATGATAGATTTAAGATATTATACTTGAGTCATGCCTAAATATATATTAGACAAACTTGATATTAAATATGTGCCTAATGAGAAGGTTGTTATTTATTTGGATGGTTATCTTAATAAAATAATAGGTGTCTTGAAAGACCTTAACATTATATTAGCAGCTTGCCCAAATTGTGTTATCACTTAAGATGTAATGGTTGTAGACCCACCCCCATACTTCTCCCTATGCTTATCTAGGGACTTTATTGCAAAAATTTGGTAATATTTGTACTCTAATTGGTCATACATGGTCTTTAGGATTTGATATGGGACTAGGGTCACTATTAGGTTAGAACCTATCTCTAGGTTCCATCTAGAGCCCTATATGCCTAACCTAGAAAATGTCAACTACACCATACTTGACGAGGATGAGAATACTAGTGAACAAGAGCCTCATGACCACCTTGATGGAATTTTAGACCTTTAATTGGATTAATATGAGGCTTAAAATAATGGGTTTGATCCCTATAGAAACATTGAAGAGGAAAATTTAGGGGTGTATTATATGCATGAGGAGGGTGTTGTTATACCTTGCCTAACTAACAACACTAAAGATAAAGATGGTTTATGGACTTTATTTTTTCATGGATCAAGTTCAAAGAATGGTAGTGGAGTTTTATTGATTTTTATTTCACCCTCAAATTATAAGTACTATTTATCTACAAGATTTCAATTCAATTGCACTTACAACATAGATAAATATGAGGCATTTCTAGACAATTTGCAAGATGCAAGAATGAGAGGTGTTAAACTAATTCAAGTCAAGGGTGATGGTGAAAATGTTTTGAAACAAGTGAGAGGCATAACTAAAATCAATAAACATCATTTTAAAGGTTATAAGCACCATGTATGAGATCTCATAGAGTACTTCTTGTCATTCAATATATAGTCCATACCAAGAGATACAAACCAACATGCAGATAGGCTTGTAGCTATTGAAGCTCAATATGAGATTTTATAAGGATTAAAATTCATCCAAATCTAAGTCAAGATCAAGGTTTTATGTAGGATAGTTTAACCTAATAATGAGGTGATTCATTAGGTGTTTGATAGTGATAATCAAATTACATTATTTTTGATGCAAGAGGAAAAATTATGCCACAAAAATAAAAACAAGTAAAAAATCAATATGATGATCATATAGTGCATTTGAGTTATAAAAATTTACGTGAAGGGATTTTAATATTAGGAAAAAAAATTTAATGAATATGACCAAGTGAGAAGAGAAAAAGCATGAATCTTAGCCAAGGAGAAACATTATGAAAAGGTAGAGATCTTCAAAGATAAGTTGTTGAAGTTAGGTAATATCAAGACAATAAATGAGAGAGAGGACTTTGTTGATTTATGCCAAGGATACTCTTATGTATTTTCATGGGAATACAAGGATTTTAAGGGATTTGAACCAAAACTTGCACAACATACCATTAAGTTAGAGAGCAATACAAAACTAGTCAAGACAAAAACAAAGACCTATTAATCCTAAAGTGGAAGAGTTTATGAGAATGGAGTTGTTTAAACTAATTGAATCAAGAATAATATTCCTCATTAAACATTCCTCATGGGAGGAAAACCTTGTCCTAGTGAGGAAGAAGAATGGGGAAATACGCTTGTGTGTTGACTTTAGGGATCTCAATAAAGTGTCCCTAAAAGATCATTACCCACTTCCCTCAATGGATTAGATTAATCAAAAGGTGGTAGGTTCTTATAGGTTATCATTACTTTATGTCTACTATTATAATTAGATCATGGTCAAGGAAGAAGATAGGCATAATATTGCCTTCACCATAAAGTGGGGCACGTATGCATACAAGAAAATTCTCTTTAGACTATCTAATGTTGGGGAAACTTCCTAAAGGGAAATGGATGTTTCCCTTAAAGTTTTAATAAATGACATGTGATCATATACTTAAATTATATCACTATTTTATTAAATGACCTAGCTGATCACGTTATTGACTTGAAGTCAATCTTTGAAAGATGCAGGGAATTTGGTGTATCATTAAATACTAAAAAGTGCATATTTGGTCTCCATGATGGTAGGTTATTAGGCCATGTAGTGTCTAAGGATAATATTTAAGTCCATATTATCCTTACCCCTATCCAAACATAAGAAGGGTTTGTAAAGTTTCTTAGGGAAGATTCTTTTATAAGAAGGTTTATCCCAAGTTTCATAGAGATGGTCAAGGATTTTACATGGAACAAAGAAGGTAAGAGTATTTTTGAGACCATCAAGGAGGCCATATCTAATTCCCTTACACTCCTTAACCAATATTTTAACAAACAGTTCTACTTGTATGCCTTCTCTACATTACATGCAATCTCTACCATGTTGATGCATTAGAATGAGCAAGGTTTAGAACCACCTATTGCCTTCTTTAGTCATGCCTTATAAAGGAATGAGTATAGGCATATATTTTTATAGAAAACATGTTCTTGTAGTAGTAATAATTTTAAATAAATTTAGGTACATGGTCTCTAATAGTAAGATCATACTAATGGTAGCACACCCAAGTATTAAGGAGTTTATACTTAACAAAAAAACCTTAATGAAAAAAGGCATAGGTGGGTGAAAAAATGTATGGAGTATGACCTTGAGGTTAGAGTTACATATATTGTAATGGATAGAGGGTTATGTGAACACCTTTCAGTAGGAGTAAATGAGGATAGAGATTAGGTGTTGGTAGTCCATGATAACCAATGAGCAACTACAGATGGCATACCTTCCAATTGGACAGATGATATAAGCAAATTTATTGAGTTAGGATAATGTCCCATTGGGTTAGATATAAATAAGAGAAGGAATTTTAGCTTGAAAATCATGCCTTATGTTATTATGGATGGATTAATTTTCAATAGGGACATAGGAGGCATGCTTTTGAGATGTGTGGAATCATTGCAAATACATAAGCTACTTGAATATTTTCATGATGGCCCAACTAGTGGACACTTTATTTCCAAGACCATAGCCTCCAAGATCATTAGATTTGGTTACTTTTGGCCCACATTTTTTAGAGATGCACACTATTGGGTAATAAAATATCTATAATGTGCAATGTTCATTGGTAAACAAAAACTAACTACCTTTCCCTTACATTTCATACAAGTAAAATTTCCCTTCATGTAATGGGGATTAGGTTTCATAGGGTTGATATACCCCACTTAAAAAAAATGACATAAATATATCATTATAGATACAAACTAATTCACAAGGTGGGTTGAAATAGTTACCCTCAAAGAAGCTAATGAAGATTATATCTTAGATTTGTATGATAGTCTTCTAACAAGATTTAGTGTGCCCTCTATAATCATTTATAAAAATGCATTGGAATTTAGAAGTATAAAGGTATGTGAGTGGGATATTTAATATGTAATTTATCTCAAATCATCCTCTAATTATTACCCACAGAGAAATGGACTAGCAAATTCCATAAATAAGAACTTGTTTAGGATTATCAAGAGGACTATGGAAGATAGTCAAAGGGAGTGGCATACCAGATTAATGAATGCCATATGGGAATATAGAGTGACACATAATAAGGCTAATAGTGACCTTTGATACCTCATTATCTATGGTAAATAATCCAAACTTCATATCTCTCTTGAACTACATGCATTAGAGCTTGCACACCAACTTGAGCTCCTAGAAGATGATGTTATGCAAGTAAGGTTAAATGAACTAAGACATTTAGAGGAAAAAAGGGATAGTTATATGCACATAATGTGGTCCAATTATCACTAATTTTAGTTTTCATTTGAAAATATGTCCTCCTCAATGATGTTCTAACAAGGTGATATAGTCCTCAAATGGAATGAGGACCATAAAAAGCTAGGAAAACACTCCAAGTTTGATAGTCTTTGGAGTAGGATTTATGACATCACATGTTGTAAAGATAAAAATTCCTTTAAGATATATAATTTTAATGTATAAATCCTTAACATACCTATTAATAAATGGTATATCAAATTTAGCTACTAGTCTTATTTCATAATCTTTTTACATAGGTAGGTAGGTCTATCTTTACCTCTATGTGATCTTAAACATAATTTTATTTGCTATTAATTTTTGATGTTTATGTTGTTTATTTTTCATTTTTTGTGTGTGTATTATTACCTCAAAGTTTATTTAATATCCATAATTTAGTCATACTTCATTTTCTGGTTATCATGAGCAAGTTTTGATCAACTTTCTAGATTCCTTGACAAATAGGCTAGTCAAGCTAGTTGAGTCACTAGATATGTTGATAAATTTATAACACTAGACTTATAAAGTTCCAAAATATATTTTTTGGAGTCATGAGTGATGTTTAAAAATTAGTTTTTAATCATGTTATGAGTCCTTAAGGTATGTCTAGTCAAGCTACTATCTAGTCATATTCTAAACTTGTTTGACCAGTCTTTAAAGGTCCTTTTTCCTCATATTAAGATTAAAGAAAGTATTTTCATGGTTTATAAAGTATTTAAGTTTATCAGCCCATGAAAATTATTTATTTTATGTCATTATCATGCCATACAAGTTTTGTGTGTTGATGAGTTTTCTATCTCAAGATATAGGCCTTAAAAATGATCTAGCAGTATGGGATGTGCCTCGGGATGTCAATTCAAATCCATAGAAAATATCCATTTGGATTTAAAAAATGGAAGTGATTTATAGGGATGACAAGTGTCAAATACTCTCTTGATCATATTAAATATTAAAGGCACATGGGTGCTCATCCAAGTCAATAAGTCAATATAAATCAATGACACATGTTTAATCATGCAAAAGTAGATCTAACAATAAATACAAGGTCAAAACGTCACCAGATCTTGAGATTGAATGCATTTATGCCAAGTAGAAAAATATTAGGGGCCAATATCAAATATTAAAGACATGTAGGCAATTTCATGAGGTTAAGAAGTTAATGAGCCTAAATTTTGTAGAAGGTTATCATGTGGTGTAAGCATGTTTGATCACATGAACTGATAGTAGGGTTCAAAAAAACCATGCATGGCTTGCAAGTGTCATAATCTAGGAATCCCATATCATATCAATGACCAATGTTGAAGGTCAAAGATAGGACACTCCCAAGGAGATCAATTGAGAAAATTTAATCAAATTTATATGGGAACACATGATGAAGACACATGTCCAAGATGACAACAATTAGCTTATAAAATGAAATAGATAGCATGGAAAGGAGATGACACATAGGTAGACTAGTCAAACTAAAAGACTAGACTTTCAAGATCATGTCATGGTTATAAACATTGTTTTGGGCATGAAACACATTAATGCATAGGTTGAATTTTTTTTTTATAGGTTTTATGGCCACCATGTTTCAACACTTATGCAATTCAGTTTGATAGGCCTAGTTGGCCTAATTAATCATCAAAGAGGATAAATTTGACATTGGAAGACTAATTAAAGTAATCAATGAAAGGTGTCATACTAGGTAAGTGACCCTTAAGGAACATTAAATGCATAATTCATGGCTATGATGGAGAAATGAGATAGTTTCCTTGACCTTGTCAACCTATCTTGGAGAAGTATAGATTGCTATTTAACAATGGTGTCCTATTTCACCTAATAACTATTGAAGGATTTACAACCACCTCTATGCCAAAATGGCCTCATTGAGGTAATGTCAACACTCATAAAGGTAGTAAATGTTGTTGTAACTTCTCCATATCACATTTGGCTCATTAATAACTATTACACACCAAAACTTCCTCTCTCCTACCTTCCATTCTTCTTAAAAATGTAGGCATTGAGCTCTTTATTTGCATCCCTTAGCTGGATATAATGAAGCTCTACTAAAATCACTGTGTAAAACTCTTGAAGAAATATAAGACAAGTCTAGATTCTAAGTAAATGTTAAGTTTATATTATTGAAGTTGATTTCAATAATGTGTGCTTTCTTTCATCATATGCATGTCCGTCATGTGCCTTTATTTTAGGATTGTAGTTCTTTATAGGTTGTGTGAAATGTTGTTTAATGAAATTTCCCTTGAAATGCCAAATAAATTATAGTGTCTTGCATAGACCTTGCCTTTTCTACCTTTCATGTTGTAGGTTTATATCTAACATTAATGTAGAACACTTATGTTTTTAACCTTATCATAGAATTTTATTAACTCTTATCTCTATTAGATTCACTAGTAGTCACATAAGTGTCAAGCTAAGAGTGAATGATTGATTAATTTGGTGCATCACCACACAGATTGGGTTATGATTTTAGTTTTCTTCTCTCTCACTTTTATTTGAGATAAACATAGGTTTTAGGAAATGAACCATAATTTCATATCAAGGGAGATATCCCCTTTAATTATAGCGGTTTGTCCTAACATTAGGTAACTTATAGCCTAAGGTCATTCCCATGTTGGACTAGGTTTATGTAGTGGACTTGAAAAATATTCTTCTCAGTTAGAGTGCAACCTAAATCTCCAACACTTAATAATTTTTCGGTAGTGATTATGTTGAAAGGATGTCCAATTCCCAATTTATCATGGAAGTTATTGAGTATGTCTATAGCTTTCATTTTGAAGATTCATCTTGAGTAGATCCCTTCATATTTTTTTATATAGAGCACTCCTCTTTTAATCATGAAGTGTGAATTTTTCATTTTGATTTCTCTCATTTGATCTCTTTTCAAATTTAGGGGGCATGTGCCATTTAGTAGGTAATAGACAATGTCCTTATACCAATCTTCACTTGAGACCTATTATGCTTCTACCTGTAAAACATTAATATGAGGGATAGTCTTTATAATCATTTGGATTAAACCTTGGCCCCTCATCATCTTAGCCAACTTAATCTCTATGTCATTTCCTAGAGCTTGATCATACACTTGCCTCATATTTCCCCTAATTCATTTTAGCTAAGCATAAGCTTAATGGTAAGATCAGGTATAATGGCATGCATCTTATTTTGGAAGATGTAATGCTTGAACTTATTTATGACCTTTACGAAGGCATATGATTTTTTCCAAGAGTGGATATTTTAATTCAGCATTCTTCAAGTTTGTAATCATGAAGGTGATTATATGTTCTTTGTCATCTAGTTTTTACATTAAAATAGTAACAATCATGTGATTAGAAGCAAAAGAATAAAGGTCTAATATTTAAAAAAATTTGGGTTAATTAATATGGGTGCTTGTAATATGGCATCCTTGATGTCTTGGAAATATTTGTGAGCCTTAGTCATCCAATCAATCTTCACATCCTTTTTCAATATGGCATTTAGGGGTCTAACAATTTTGTTGAAACTTGAAATTAAATTTACGTATAAAGTTAATTTTTTTAAAAAATGATTTTAACTCTTTTTTTATATTATGAAAATCAACCTTAAATATAAAAAAATAATTCTATTATATTTAATAACCATAACATATTTCATGATTACATGTCCAAAAAACTTACCTTCAGTCACACAAAAGATGATTTTATTCGGGTTTAGAGAGAAACCAAATGTCCTACATTTCTCTAGAACTTGTTGAAGGTGCATCATGTGATCTTTCCTATTCTTAGAAAAAATGGTTAGGTCATCCATGTAAATAATAATTCACTTACTAATTAGTCCATGGAATGCATGGTGCATGGCACATTGAAGAGTGGCCCTGACATTGATGAGTCTAAAAGGCATTCTTCTGTATGTAAATGTTCCCCACTTGGTTGTGAAGGAAGTATTCATTATTTTTTATTTGTTGACCAACACTTGGTTGTAATTATAGAAGTCATCTAAGAAATATATCATTTGAGAATTATCAGCCATTTGAATTACCTTGTCAAGAGAGGGAAACATATAGTTATCCTTTTTTAAATATCTATTGAGGTTCTATAAATCTATGTAGAGTCTCACTTCACCATTTTTATTCCTAATTGGGACCAAGTTGGCCACCCATGTGGAGTGTCTAATTGAGAAGACCATCCTTTCATCTAGTAACTTCTTTAGTTCATTATAAATGAGAGGCTTTAGAATGGGGTTCATAGTTCTCTACCTTTACCTAAAAGGTTTGCATGCTTCCTTCAGAGGGATCATATGAGTGATGAATCGAGTGTCAAGGAATTTGAGATATTTGTAAGACCATGCTAAGATGTCCTTGAATCTAGACAATATCTTAGTGCCTTTGGCCAATTCTTCCTTGGTACAAATAAGCCTGATGTTGATATTATGGGGATTCCTCAACAAACCCAAACTAATTTTCTTTTAATCCTTGTCACTTAATTTTGGAACCTTATTATTAATAGTTTACTTATCTTGATTGAATATCCTTTCCAGAGAGACCATGCCTTTAAGAATCCTATAGTTCTTCAATTGTATTATGTCATATTTGATAGTTTCAACTCCTTTTCAAACTCTTATTCTTGTTCATTAATTATCTATGACTCAAAGATTGTAGAACTAATCATAAAATTGATGATATACTTATCATCATCAAACACCTAGAAGTGATTGACATTGTATCATATGGAAGGGCATGATATCATTTTGACTATAAAATTTTAAAATTCAAGATCCCTGAGTGGGGCTAAACTTGCTACTACAAAATCCAACATGTCTACCAATTGATTTTGATCCTTGGGTATAGAGGTGATTTTAATTTCTTTGAAACCCTAAATCAAATTCCATTATCTAAATTTATAATTCTTCAAATAAGATAGCTTGCATTGGTATTGAATATGTACTTTCTTGATGACTAATTATAAATCACTATGGACTAATAGTCTCCTTACCTTATTCTTGATGGTGAATTGAAATCCTAGGGTCAAGGCCTCATATACTAAAATATTATTAGTGCATGGAAATTAATGTCTATAAGATGATAAATATTGTTTACCAACTAAGTTTGTCAATATGATATCTACCCCTAAGCTTTATTTATCTCTTGTTCAATCAAATTACATCATCCAAACTCCTTCATCCTTGGTCACTAGGTCACTTTCATTCAAATCAATAGTGTCAAGAGCATATATGCTTAAGTTGGTAGACTATAAATTTAACTTTTCATTATTAGCATTATATTCCATTATCATAAACTTCATTTTTATCTCTTGCTTGATTTAGAATTTTTTGGGCACACCCCTCAAAAGTATCCACATATGTGAGAAGTATATGGACATGTATCCATTCAAGGATTTTTCCTAGTTTCTACTAGTAACATCCCATATTCTTGTAAGATTTCTATGACTTGGATGTCAATCAACTATTGAATATATGGCTCATGAGCTAGTTGTATATGAATGTTCAATAGTTCTCCTACCACCTTAACCTTTGGCTTATCCAACTAGATAACAACTCTACCTAAATTTATTGGAATTACTCCCAAATTTTCATAGATACATGTGGGCATTATGTTAGCAGATGCCTTAAAACCAAGTAAATAATTATTCACATTCTTCCTAAAAATTCTAGGGAACCTTAGCCTTATTTATATAAATTACCACATTCACATTCATTGATTAAGATTTACCTTTATTTGATTTCTTGGTTAATTATTTCAATAGAAAATCACACTACTCAGTGATTTGAGAAATATCATGCAAGGTGATATTGGATTTGATCTTCTTCATATCTTCCAAAATGTTGTATCTACCTTTGGATCTAGTTGTATCCAACTCTAGAGTTGGTTGAGTATCCTTTCCCTTGGAGGGAGGAGGATCATTATTAGTTCTATGATTTGTTGGAGCATCAACTTTATTGGGTGGTGTAAAATTTGTCATATGATCCTTTTGGTATCTATTCTTCAAGGCATAATTGCTCTTGTGGAATTTTTGAAAAACATGGATCTAATCTATGTTTCTTTTAGGCTCATTCTCTTCTTGGTTAGGGAACTCATAAGTTTCAAACATGAGGGCATTTCTATAGTGTTAGACCCATTGTTAGGTGTTATTGTACTTTTGGAATTACCATTATTGCTTTAGTTTTTCAAGATAGTGTCATAACGTTTCCCACTCACCTCAAAATATGTCAAAGGAATCAAAAAATTATATGCAATCGAACTCTCCATGTCGGTTTATGTTACTGATCCTACACCAATTGGGAAAGGCCAATTCACAAATATTTATGTTAATCATCTTATTGGTTAGGGGATTATTGTTATTATTATTATTACACATGTTGGAACATCTAAGTACTTTTTAAATGTGTAATTTCTATTAAAACATTCCCCCATGTTTCCCATTTTACTTTGTAAATTCATAAAGTCATTACCTTTCTTTTGGACCTTTTTTTGAACTGTTTCTAAGTCTCCTTTGAAAATTTAGGTTTAGCATTGTGAATTGGGATCTAGATAATGTTTTGGGTATTATATTTAATAAAAGGGACCAGAGCTTGACTATTATTTTGTGGATGAGACCCAACATTGGAATGGTTGAAGAATCCTAGTTGTTAACTAGGAACTCCATGGTTTAATGGTAGTTGATTGAGGCTGGGTATTTGATTTAATGTAGGTACATTTTGATTTGCTCTTGGAACTAACTTTCGAATAGGAAAAATTGGGTTTATGTTTAGGATAGTAAAGGTAGGATGCCCTTCCATGTGCATTTGTTCATCTATGTATATAACCTATGCATATTAAAGTGGTAATGTATTAATGTTCATGGATCTACATAGAAAGACATCAATCATTGGATCTAAAGTATTTTTAAGAATTTCAAGTACCAGGTCATCTGTAGGCCAATAGGGAGCTGTATTAAGTCAATACATCTTATGAAACTTATCATTGAAGGTTATTATGGGTCCACTCAGGTCTCATTTCAAGATAGTGAACTATTGGTAAAGAATCCTAGGGCTAATGACCCTCCCAAATTATGCGACGAAGGTTTCATTAAACTAGACCACCCTACGATAGAGTACTCTAGTAAATTAAGGAAGTAGTCACAGGTTGTTTCCATAAATGTAAATGGGAAGATTCTATAGGGAACATATTAATGGATGACATTCAAAACCCTAAGAGATACCTTAAATGACTTAATATGTTCTTTAGTAGTTCTACCTCTAGATGGATTGAAGAGGGGGAAGTAATTTTTAGGGTTCTTGGGCAAATCATGTATAAGATTGGGCACATTTATGAAATATCCTCCTAACCATTCCATGACTGGCTAGATGTAAAATAGAGGATGTAGATGTTGGTTTAATAGAGAGGTAGGGTGGTATTTGGACTTCCTATGTCTCCCTCTATCAGTTTTATATTTTTGGTTAGTTTCTAAAAATCCAAGGGGAACTCTAGTTTTCGATTGGGATCTAGTCTAGATCCTAGGTAACTATAGGATTCTATGTAAATGATATTTTTCATAAATGCCAAAATACCAAAAAGGTTCATAAATTGTTGCTAAAGAAGGTAAATATTGCACAAATTAGCATAAAAGAACCCCACATAAGGGTTCATAATCGATCAAAGTGGCCTAGTTTTGCCTTTATCAATTTGGGTCCTTCAAAACTTCAAAGTCTACATAAACTTTGTCATAAATTTGGTTTATCCTAAAAATATCAATGTCAAACAAGATATTTCAAGCCACCTTTGGTGTATTATGTGTATCTAAGCACTTAAGAGTGAAATCTTGTAAAAGATATCTTAATGAAACATGAACATATTAAATTTACACCCTTAAAGCTTTGACTCAGTGACCCTTTCAAAGAGAATCAAATAAATACTAATATTTACAATTATTTGCTAAATATCTAAATTTCTTAGTTGAAATCATGCATATCTTTAAAAATATAGATGAAACAGAGATAGATCTATACAAATAATTCAATGACATGCCTATTTTTAATGTTTTAGATGAAATTTAAATGGATTAGAGGGGTAATTTTGAGATATCTTCAAACTTGAGCTAGTATTTCCAGGATCTTTTGGAATAAACACATTTCATAGAAATATTTCAAAGTTTCCAAATATCTTACATAAGATGAAAATAAACTACAATGTTTACACCAACTTTTTATATTTAAATAAATTATTCTATATTCCAACTAAAATACACTACAATTTTACTCAAAAATAACGAAGGGCCCCTCCCTCTAGTGCCAACACCTTTATCCTATTGATGTATATTTATGTCAAGGATATAATGCAAAAATAACAAAATATTTCTCATTTTATTATGTAGGTCCTGGAAGATCTGAGGGATCAATTTAGTTTTGCTAGAATGATTATGTGGTTACCCCCTAATAATATACAATCAAACCTTGTTTTAGAGACAATAGAAGCTCAGTAGTGACACAATCTATTTGAAATATCTTTGTATTATTATGATGTAAATTGGTTCATATTTTTTCCAATTGTTGCCCAAACTTTAAACAAATAGGTGGATATTTATAGTAATAATTAATATAAAGTAATTCATATTTTAAAAGTTCAAAAAGGGAAGAAGGGTAGTATAAAAAATAATGTTTTCATTGTAACACCAAACACCAACATATTTCCTTTAGTTCTTTATGATAGTAGTTCAAATAAAACTAGCATTTATGATATCCTAGTGCTAGACTCAAATACCATGAATGCAGTGGTGATTATAAATAAATAAAATGGATATATCTTAAAGGTATGCTTTTAAATAGATATCTACAACAAATTTTCTTAAGAATTCATTTGCAGAGTAGAAGGAAAATAGAGCATACATAACAAATTTTTGTAGAATAGTTGAAAGTACAAACTAACAAGATGCATTCAAAAGACTAATATCAAACTTAACCATTAGAAAAATGAAATCATTTGTCATTAGGAAAGCTTGAGAAACAAAAAAATATGAAAATAATGAAACAATGAGAAAATTATCGGAATTTTTCTCTCTATTTGCATTAAAATCACAAAAATATGTTCTAAAGTATAATTGAGGGGGGAAACCACTATATATAGGATTTTTCGCCTAAGATAGTTACAAAAACTAGATATATGACATCTATTAGTGGGAAAAGTCCCTCATGTCATATAAACTAAAGAATATTCCCTATTAAAAAAGGGAGTCTTTTACAATATACTAGTGGTAATTATAACATGGTATTTATCAAGAGAAAACCTAACAGATGGCTATCTCACTCTTAAGATTCCAAGATGGGATCTTAATGATGTGGATGATGATGATGCTCCTAGTGTGGTATAAGATAAAGTAAACCCATGGAAACAAAAGAGGGAGTGATTCCTAGTGTGGCCAAAGAAGAATAAATCCCAAGAGGGGTAGAAGAGGAAGAAGCTCCTATGGTGGCCAAGTGTGGCCCACTACTTGGTTATATCTTAGATTCTATCTATCCTCTCCTTTCTTTAGATCATTTCTTATATTCACTATTGATCAATTTCATATATATAATGGGTTATTTCATTAATTTGATGGTAAGAACTACCATTACATCATGATTTCTCAATAGATGTCCTATAGCCTCATTGATTTCCACAACCTTTTATATTTTCTAATTGGTAGATGTTGCCAAGTATACCATTTCCTACCATAAGGTCACTCCTCTAGCCATAGCCTCTTTTCTAAAATTGATGATAAAGTTTTATATCTAGGCTATGAAGACATCCTTGCTGATGATAGAACTGTCCTTATTAGCAATGTGGGTGATCTCATCCTCTTTATGTAGAGTTATAACTCTATCACCTAGATGGGTGAGAGATTGGTCGAGTGATCTCATTTCATAAATCCAATAGTTAAAATATTTACCTATTATAATTATATAGGATTAAGTGATGATAAAATACTCCAAGGGGATCAACTTCAAATCATCAAATTTTATCATTCTAATCATCTTTACTAAATTTATTACCTTGTTGTCATAAGTCCCATGTGTACCCTCTACCTTGAGAATCCTATTATATATTTCATCCCCTTTTACTTTGTACTAGGTCAAAGCATTCAAGGTATCAAACATGACATAAAAATACCATTATACCTTGGTAATGGCCTTTGTTGTACCCAACACACCCCATTTCTAAAAATGAGGACCCTTGTTTAAAATTTTGAAAAAATTGTGTTGTAAATTGGACATTCAACTTGATCAAGAACTAGTATTTAATATCTTGTGTTAATCTAGTTTAAATTTATGCTATTAGCACATAATCTTCATCTGATTTTTATATTTCTAACATTAGATCTCTATGTTTCAGGTTATAGGATCAATGGAGTCCATCTAGAATAGATAATGTCTGATCTTCATGATTTAATGTTAAATTAACTCTTTATTTTTAATCCTTGGTCTCTTATTTGATTAATTAGATCTATGTTTAAATCATGTCAAAACCTTAGTATAATGTTTATCCTATGTCCTTATCGAAATAGATTTAAAATTTATGTGTGGTCAAAACATATAGGGTGCACTTTATTTTATTATCCTAAAGCCTTATTCTATAAGTCTTAAATGCATTTATTAATACAAAATAAAACTTTAGGCTAAAAAATTACATATTAAGCCCTTACTTTATATATTTTATTGTTCATAGGAATAAGTTAAATAAATGACAAGTTGAGACTTGTCATGATGTCAGAGATTAAGTTAAAGATCAAAGGATATGCAAGTTCTTTCCTAGGTTAAAAGGTCAAATGTTATAAAGATTAGTATGATATTAACACTTGTCACCATCTCAAAGGAAGATCATAGATCTAATGGTATGGGTCATTCCCCAAGTTACATAAAATTAATACCTTAGTCTAAATTTTTATGCTAATTCCTTTATTTTATGTTTGTAGGAATAGATTAATAGGGAGCTTCCATGTGGTAAGATATCAAATCTTAGAATTTAGATCAATGACCTACATGATCAAAGTCAAAGTAAAAAAGTCTAAAGTAATATTAGATGGTGCACATTTATTCATGCACTAAAGATATAACAATGTAGATCTAAGTTTATAAGTTAATAAACCTATGGAGCGACCTAAGAGTGATAAGTTGGACTATCTATGGAGCCTAGATAGAAGATCAATGGTCTACGGGTTTTTCCTAAAGTCAATAAGTCAATAGGCTAAGATCCCCATTGAGTTTCCAAGTATCATGCCTAATCATGATCACTTTAATATTTTTTTAAACTTAGCTCAAGGAATTTATCCTAAGGATCAAACCTAGAAGCGATGAATGTCAAATCTCATAGGTAAAGTGAGAGTTTAAAAATTTAAGCACCTAGATCTACAGTACACATTAACTCATGAACAAAAGATATAATTGTGTGAGATCAAAATCAAATCAAAAAAGGTTTTTTAAAATCAAACATGGTGGTGAAAAGTCTCACCATCATGGGAACACTTAAATAGAGATTTGGTAGTGTGAAAGACATATCCTAGTACATTGAAGATCTACAGACCACATTGATCCATCCAAATCAGAACAATAATTTGAGATAAACAAATAATTTTCAAAGGTATTGGAACTAATGAGAAGCCACCACATGGCATAAAGGCATTTGAGATATGACTTTAAGGTGCACAAAAAGTCTTGAGGATTTTCCAAGTGACACATGGATGTCCAATCATGTAGAGGCAAGATCGATGAAGTGTGACTGATTCATGCAATTGAGATTGATGGTAAAAATTGAGAATTACTTTTCAAAGGTCTTAGAACCAATAAAAAGTTACCATGTGGAATGATCTCATAAACTCAGAGATGAAGATTGACTTTGATCTAGTTTTAAGGTTTTACAAAGAAGTGACATGTGTCCTAAAAGGATAAATGGTCATATTTTGAATATCAAATGGGCATCATGACATGGAATTTCCATATAGATTTAACACATAGATATTTTGTCACTTGGGTTGTACTAGGTTATTTAGATGCATAGTAATGAGAAGTTAGTCATAGTTAAACTAGGTTATTGGAGGTATTGATATTTGTAAAGGGATACTTGTCCTTGACATATGTATGAGTTTAGTTTGAAATGACTAAATTAAAGTATCTAATAGGTTGTTATCATAGCTTATAAAAGGAGGTATTTTCATATAATGCATATATTTTTAGTTTTCATGTAGTTCAAGATATAATTGTAAAAGTTTCCCTTCTTTGTGCACATGCACATGTTGCATAGCTTTTGCAAAGGCTAACTTAAACTAATAATTGCAAGTAGACTCTAATACAATTTTGACCATAATTAGAACTCAATTTATAAATATCACATTGAATGAATTTTAGTGGACTTAGAGGATGAGGTAACCCCTTCCCCAAGCCTATTTAAACAATTGTAATTTACTAGTTGGGAGAGTGACAAAATTTTCAATATATAGGAGCAACATCAATTTTGATTATCAGCGAATGTGTTTGTGTATTCTCTCTCCAATTTATATGTAAACTAGCTTATCTTATTTTGGTTATACTATTCAATAATTCTTAGTGTGCAATGGTTGTAATAAATTCTTTCTTATCTTGATTGATATGCTAGTCGTAGATTTACAATAGATATTGAAGGATTAGTAAATTACTTTGATTATTGGCAATTGAGTTGATTGATTCATTTTATTAATTGTGTACAATTTCTTTCCTTTTATATAGTTTTTTATGTGTGTGCAAAAGCTACCTTAGACACCTCATTATCCTAAGCCATAATCTCATGATTAAGGGTGTGCAATAATTGCTCTAAAAGGGACAACTTTTGACTAAGGCTTATGAGTTTATATATCAATATTACCTTAGACTTCTTGACTATGTCTGATTATGTGTGTGAAATAGATGCTTATAACATGTATAGGTTTTGAGAGAACTTGTCCATTTAGAAACTAGCTAGAGAGGTGATTCTTGAAACCACAAAACCTTTCTTTTCTACCTTACCCTTCCCTCTTTTTTTTGAGTTTGTTTTGAGATTTAACCACTTTATATTATATACCATCCATCCATCTAATTCACATATAAATTCAATGTTTTTAAGAGACCACACCTCCATCCAAAAAACCTTGTCAACAACCCACATACTCTACCAACTATTCCATCAATAGGTTGTTTAGACCACATACCTAAAAATCATGCCTTGGAGTGGAATTTACCTCCATTGAGATCCTAAAATGTTAGAGTATTTCTTATTGACTATGGTGTACATAAAAACCACATCAATAGTTTTACTAGCACTAGAAGGAGGGCCATAACCTCTGATAATAGTAGTTATTATTTATGTAGAGTTACACTAGAGTCACTCAAGAGAGTGACCAGATCTAATTCCTAGGCTAGTTTCTAGTCCCACCCTTGTCAAATCATAGGAGACATAGAACTTTACCAATATCCCTAGTTCAAAATAATCCACCTCCTCCAACTAGGAACCTTTTTCCCAAAAATAACCCTTTACTAGTTAATAAAATAATGGCTCAACCACCTTGGTTAGTTGGATCTTCTATTTCCATCCTAGGAGATGTGCACGATTTAACTAGGAATCCTAACAAGTATCTACCATCCTTTTCTCCTTAAGAATCAAGGATAGTGTAAGAACATATTAAATCTTTCAAGCCTACTTTCAGATTAATGAATGTTGTTAATGAAGATGTATGTATATTATTCCCTTTTACATTAATGGATGTTGCATATCATTTGTATTTGAATCTAAAAAATAACTATGTCACTTCTTGTGATGGATGTCACGATGATTTCCTTGTCTAATTTGGATAGGTCACCAACCCTAGTTTGGTATATCAACACTTTACCATCATGAAGCAAGCCTAATGAGACTATCTAAGCTTTCAACACATAGTTTTAAAATATGTACAATTAGTTAATCCCAAGGTATAAAATAGAAATTACATGAGAATTGGAATTGTAAAAACACTCTGGACCTCATCACTACCATGTTATTGAGAAGGGAAGTTGTTGCCAATAATTTTGCATTAGCATATGAAGAAGCCATCAGAATAGATAGACAGCCTAATCCTAGACATCATGTGTACCTAATGTCAACAATAGCTTCCCATCATTAAAAATGATACCACATGTAAAGTATAAAATTCTAGTATTCAATCAAAACTAGATATACACACTACCTTTATTAACATAAATAACGCAGTTAAACTACAACTTCTTGAATAATCACGCATTAGGCAATAATTACAAGTAGAATCAACAACTAGTTCTACTTTTCACTATTGCTTTACAAGGTACCAACTCTACAAAGGCATAACTATATTTTATTTATAATATGGCTCCAAATTGGAGTAATGAATTATTAAGTATGTAATAGAGGATGGGCAATGCTAATGGCCCAACTAGTAATCATAATGTTGGATTCTAGAGATATAACAAACCATTCAACAAGCAAGTAAATAATATAGAGCAACCCAAAAGTATTTTATAGATCAACATGGTAGAGATAACTCTTCTCAATTGGTGTAGAATTGATAATACTTCCAAGCATGGTGAGCTCAACTTCATTGAATTTTTCACAACATTCAAAATATTTCAAATAAAAGTGGTTAGGCAAGACTATATGCATAATCCACCCAAACATCATCTAGATCTTTTCCCTTCTAGCATTTCCATGTTCTTTTAAACTCACAAGTTTCCCTTTGAAAGTGAAGATGATAATGAGATGGAAGATAACATGAATGAATTTCATGATTTTCATCAATTTCATAAAGGCAACTATAATTTAAGGAATAAGTAACCACTCATAATATCACCTCCTCTAAATACTACTACAATTCTACTTATTCCTAAAGCTAACAACAATCCACCTCTTCCAAGAGGGAGTGATAAGCCTCAGATGGAGGAACCTAGCAAGGGAGGATACAACATTGTTGAATACATGAAGAAGATCAAAGAAAATATAACTCTTCATGAGTTAGCTTAGATTACTAAAGAAAAGGAGCTGATCTCTAAGTCTATTATGGGGAAGACACATATAGAGAAAGTGAAAGCATCTATAGACAAATAATAATAATCTAAGACTAATGTTATCTACAAGAGCAATCCAAAAGTTCCACACTTTTTGCTGACTATCAAGGCATTTGGTAAGAATATTCATAATTCTTTAGTTGATTTTGGATCATGTGCAACTATCATGCCTACTTCCATATTTCAAAATATTGGTTCGATGTCAAGCCCTTCAAATAATATCATTTCATAGTTGGAAAATATAGTAGTGCCTATATTTGGTGAACTAAGGGATGCGCATATCCAAGTAGCATCTAAACTACATGTTTAGATAACCATTGATATCCTAGTGGTGGACATACCTAAAGGCTATGGACTTCTACTAGGTATATACTGGTCTAAAACACTCAATGTATATCTTTCTATATATTTTTCTCATATATGGCTACCAAGGAGAGAGTTGTAAATAAAATCAAAATTAATAGAAAGCCAATAATGAAGTATCCCATCATAGAATATAATTTCAATAATGAAGAGGTAAAGTATAAGTCTCTTAACTTTGGTATTTATACTTTTACTACTCAAAATCAAGTATAGAATCCAAAATCTAAATGTTACAAATAGGTATGGACTTTACACTTTCATGTTGCTAGATCTAAGCAAGGATCAAACATGGGAATCAAGATGATTGATCCACAAGGTGAAAATTTCTTGGCACATACAAATTGAAATTTCCATGCATGAACAACATAACTAAGTATGAGGCTTTAATTATAAGATTTAAATTTACATTTAATAATAATATAAAATAGATATTAGTAATTGTGACTCAGAGCCAATAGTTAACCAAGTCAAAAATAAATACTAATGTAAGTTGTCTTATTTGAGAAGATACAAGCATTGAGCATGGGAACCAATCAAAAGCTTTGAAGCTTTCAACATATTAGCCCTTCCTAGAGAGCAAAATCAAGATGCCAATTCACTAGCTATTGTCACAACTAATCTAGATCCCCTTCAAGAATCTAAGGTGAAAAGGTTCTCCATTAAATTGGTTCCTTTGTTCCTTTATTCCTGATAACATATAAAATTTCCAAGTTTTTTATGATGACCAATAAATTATTAATTTTATAACCAATTGAGGGGAATTTTAATCCCAAATCATGGATGGTAAGGACATTAATCACCTCTATCAAGAAGAATCAGATAGGGAATGTATTTTACAACTCAAATAAAATTGCATCTAGCTAGGTTGGTCTATTTGGAAAGGTCACTTGATATAGAACCTTGAGCTTAGTAGCTTAGGAAGCCAAAGGTCAATGAATCAAACTTCAAAAGATAAAATATAAGAGATGAACACAGCCCACACTATGTTAATATTGGTCTCATTTTTACCTTAGAAGAGAGATAGTGAGTCAAGGATTTAATCACTTAGTATAGGGATGTCATTGCTCAGACATATGAAAATTTGAAATTATATGACCCACATTTCATTACTCATATAATCTCCTTGAAGAAAGATCATAATCCATTTAGACAAAGGTTGAGACCATTCAATCCTATTATGGAGCCTCTCATCCAAAGAGAAGTGGAGAAGATATTAAGCACAAAAATCATCTTTCTAGTAAGACATTCTACTTGGGTGGCCAATTTGGTCCCAATAAGAAATAAGAATGGTGAGATAAGACTATTTGTGGATTTAGGAATATGGATAAGGCTTTTGAAAAGGACAATTATCCCTTAGCTTCTCTGGATGAGGTGACACAAATAGTAAGTGGTTTTGAAATGATGTCCTTGGATGGATTCTAAGGCTATAATAAAGTACTAGTGAAATCTAAAGATAGAATTGAGTATGCATTTACTAGGAAGTGGGGAAATTATGCTTATCAGAGGATGCCATTTGGTATAATAAATGTAGGTGATACCTTTCAATGTTCCATAGATCATGCATTCAAATGATTGATAGGAAAATGCATAATCATTTACATGGATGATCTTATGGTGTCTTCAAAGAATAAAGATGATCATATAAGCCACCTCTAATATATATTCAAGAGATACAGAAGGTTTGGTGTTTCATTAAACCCAAATAAGATAATATTTGATGTCACTAAAGGCAATATCTTAGGACACATCATCACCAAGGATGGGATCACCATTGATACAGATAGAATTAAAGTAATTTCAAGGAGTACACCACCAAATAGAAAGAAAGAGATCAAATCATTCTTCAAAAATATTAACCTCACAAGGAAGTTCATCTCAATATTTTTAGAGATTACTAGACCCTTAAACACCATGCTCAAATAAGATGCTAAAATAGAATGGATGGTTGAAGCCTGAAAGTTTTTCTAGGACATTAAAGATGCAATATCATAGGCTAAATTATTAATCAATCTAGATTTCATGAAATATTTCTACTTGTATTCATTCACTTTATAATATACAATTGCTACTATCATAACACAAAAGAAAGATGAAATTGAGAATCTAATTGTGTTCATGAGTAGAAATTTTAAAGATGCAGAACTCAAATATTCCATGATTGAAAAAAAAAATCTCCCTTATCAAAGTAGTAAACAAATTTCAACATTACATCTTGAGAAATAAAATCATTGCCATTATGCCTGATCCTACTATTAGGATCACCTTATAATATAATGAATTATAAGAATATTGAGGCAAGTGGATGGAAAAAATACTAGAATTTGATATAGAAATCAAGCCTAAAATAATTATCTATGGTCATGGCATCATTTAGATAATAATTGAACATGATCCAAACATCAGCATTAAAGAGATAAGCGAGGCTCAAGTATCTAAAAGAGAATGGTATAATAATGTCATACATTATTTGCTTATAGGTACATGTTCATCATAACTTAATAGATAATGAAGGAGATATTTAAGGCTTAAAGCTAATCATTACATGATTATGAAGGGAGTTTTCTATAGAATAAATTATGATGGCATTTATCTAAAGTGTGTGTCTATAAATGAAGCTAAGCAATTTTAGAAAACTTGCATCAAAAAATAGGTAATGGTCATCCTTATGAGAATACCACAACTCATAATATTTTAAGAATGGGATACTATTGGCCAACAGTTTTTAAGGATTCTCATGCTCACCTAAGGATGTGCCATGAATGTTAATATTTAGCCAAAAGGGAAGTACACATAGCAATTCCTTTATAATCAGTTGTTGAAGGAAGGCCATTTTCCCAATGGGGTTTAGAATGCATTGGCATCATCAACCCAAATTCCTTGGTAGGCTATAAATTTGTGCTTACTACTATTGACTACTATATTATATGGACCAAATCCATAGCCACAAATAATTTTATAGCATAATATATGATTCATTTCTTAAAGGAAAACATAAAAACTAGATTTGGCATGCCCATTTCTTTGGTTTGTGACAATGGACAGAATTTCATATCATTAGAATTTATTGAGTGAGCACATGATAACTAGATTATTATTAGGCCAGCCTCTAATGATTATCCCTAGAGAAATGTACTAGGAAAATCAACAAACAATAATATGATAAATGTAATTAAGAAATTAGTAGGGGATAAGCCTAGGGACTAGCATAATTTATTGAATTATGCTCTTTGGGTAGACCAAATGAGATATAAATAAGCCCTTAAAGCTTCATCCTATCATTTTTTTATGGACAAAGGCCTGTATTGCTTCCCAATTATGTTGAGGTTACCCACTTATCAATTCATACAAGACTACATGGAACCATGCGATGAAGTAGAGTCAAGATTATTGGAAATAGTAGAAATGGAAGACTCAAAGATTGAGGACTTAGAGACATTCAAAAAACACTAGGATGTGGTTAAGAGGTGGTTTGATAAGAGAGTGAAGGTCAAAGCATTAAGGATTTTGGATCTAGTGCTACTTTGGGATAAATCCCATAAGAATAAAGGACAACTTGATAAGATTGCCCCACTATGGATTAGACCATACAAGATTTCAAAGATTATGGGAAATATTTAATTTTATCTAGAGGACCTGTAATGTAATGCACTTGCATATAATGTTAATAGATAGTTACTAAAGAACTACTTTAGGGTTGTGCCATCTATAAATTTTTATAATTGATGATGGAAAAATGAATGTAGATATAGGATTAGATTAGATTTACTGATTTCATAGATTAGTTTCTTTCTTTCTTAGTTTAGTTTCTTGCTTTAATATATTATATTTACTATTTTATTACCCTAGTTTCCTCTTTTAATAGATTAGTTTCTTTCTTTCTTAATTTATTTTTATGCTTTCTTAGATTAGTTTTTTTATTTCTTAGTTTAGTTTCTTACTTTCTTAGATTAGTTGTTTCTTTTGGCAGTATGAATTATGTTTACTCTAACTATAACCAAGCTAAATATCTCAAAGAACTAAGCTTATGATTTGTAAAAAGGGGTAAAAATAAAAATTTGGCAATTTGGGACTAGTTTATAGATTGGGCATATTTCAATGTTTTGAGTCTTTAGGATAAAGGTATGTAATCATGAACCATTATGGATATTGTCACATTTGAATAATTTCACTAGGTATGTGGAAGTTTATCTCAGAGTACTTCATGCAAATTTATAAAAAAAATTTAATTTTTGGATCAAATGCACTTATCATATTAAATACTTGTTGGAAATGACAATTATGGGTATAGGTGTGGCTGTTAGGGATGTTTTGGTAATGTTTTTTTTATAATTATACCCATTCATTGGGGTTCTAACTCTTCTCTTTCCATTCAATAATAAAATAAAAACAAAAAAACAAAATAATTAATAGGTTCAAAAAAATATAAATAAAATCAAAAAGATCACATGATGAAACAAGGTCAATGTACTATAAATCATGATTAAGAAAAAATAATGGAAAGAGAAAAAAAGGAGCCTAAGGTATCTTTGTTAGGGTTATGGATGCCTGGCTAGTAGAAATGTAATTCCTAAGATTATCTTGATTGAATGAGACTTATTATATACTATAATGAAACATAAAACTTCATCAAGCCTTTGAAAAACTCATCAAAATAGGGGTTAAATAAATTACACATTTGACACACACAAATCCAAAAAATTGGAAGGAAAATATGTTGTATGAATCAGCTTAGGAGTCTCTTTCATATTTCTAATTTAAGTATTCTTTTGTGACATACTTCATGATTGATTTAAGGATTACTAATCAAAGTTTTGGGTTCTTGAATACTCAGAAGTATTTCCCCTTTTAGTTTCCTTTTGGTGTACCTAACACACCCCATTTTTTAAAATGAAGACCCTTGTTCCAATTTCTAAAAATTTGTGTTATAAATTGGACGTTCAAATTGATTAGGAACTATTATTGAATATATTGTGTTGATCTAGTTTATAATTGTCATGTTAGCATATAATCTTCATTTGAATTTGATCTTATTTTCTAATATTAGATCTTTGTATTTCAGATTACAGGATCAATGGAATCCATCTGGAATGGACAATGTCTTATCTTCAAGATTTAATAATGAATTGACTCTTTATTTTTAATCCTTGGTCTCTTATTTTATTAATTAGATCTATGTTTAAATCATGTCAAAACATTAGTATAATGTTTAGCCTAAGTCCTCATTGAAATATATTAAAAATTTATGTAGGGTCAAAACATCTAGGGAATACTTTATTATATTAGCCTAAAGCCTTATTCTAAAATTCTTAAATGTATTTATTAATATAACATAAAATTTTAGGATAAAAAATTACATCCTAAGCCCTTACTTTATATATTTTATTATTCTTAGGAATGGGTTAAATGACAAGATGACATTTATCATGATCTCAAAGCTTAACAAATATCAAATGATATGCAGGCTCTCACCTAGGTCAAAAGGTTAAATGTTTTAAACATCAGCGCAAGATTAAATCTTGTCACCATATCAGAGGTAGATCTAGATCTAATGATGCAGGTCCTTCCCCAAGTTATATACAATTAAGACCTTAGTATAAATTTTTATGTTATGTCCTTTATTTCATGTCTATAGGAATGGAGTAATAGGGAGATTCTATGTGGTGATATCTTAGATCTCAGAATTTAGATCAATGATCCACGTGATCAAATTCAAAGATAAAAAGTCTGACATAAGATCTTATGGTGTGCATTTATTTGCATACCAAAGATCTAATAGTGTGAATCTAAATTCACAAGTCAATAGACCTATAAAGCAACCCAAGAGTACCAAGTGGAAACATCTTGCGAGCATGAATAATAAATCAATGGTCTATAGGATTTTCCCATAGTCAATAAGTTAGTAAGCTAAGAGCCCTATAGAACTTCCAAGTAGCATGCATGAGCACTTTACTATTTAAAAAACATTATCTCAAGGAATTTATCCTAAGGAGTAAACCTAGAAGTGAAAAATGTCAAAACTCACAGATAAAGTGGGATTCAAAAATTCAAGCACCTAGATATATGGTGTGAATTAACTCATGCAGTAAACATCTAATGGCATGAGATAAAAATCAAAACAACAAAGGCTTTTTAAAATCAAACATAGTGGTGACAAGTGTCACCATCGTAGGAACACTTAAACAAATATCTAGTGTTACAAAAGGTAGAACCCAATTTATTAAATATCTACAGACCGCATTGATCCATCTAAATGAAATTAATGGTGTGAGATCAACAAAGAATTTTCAAAGGTCTTAGAATTAGAGAGAAGCTGCCACATGGCATAAAGGCATTTGCGTTATGATTGTAAGTGCACAAAAAATCTTGAGGAGCTATCAAGTGGCACATAGACATTAAATCACATGGAGGAAACATATATGGAGCATGATTGATTCATGCAATTGAGACTGATAGTACAAATAAAGACATACTTTTCAAAGGTATAGAAACTAAAAGAAATATTCCACATTACATGATCTCATGAGCTTGGAGATGAAGATCGACTTTGATCTACTTTCAAGGTTGCACGGGGAAGTGACACATGTCCTAAAAGGATGAATGCTCATATTTTAAGTATCAAATGGGAATCATGACATAGAATTACCACATAGACTGAATACATGGATATTTTTACACTTGGGTTATACTAGGTTGTTCAAACACATAGTAATGGGAAGTTATTCATAGTTAAATATCATTATTAGAGGTATTAACATATGTAAAGGGATACTTATCCTTAATACATGTCTAAGTTCCACTTGAAATGACTAACTTAAAGTATCTGATAGGTTATTATCATAATTTATAAAAGGAGGTATTGTCATTTAATGCATGTATTTGTAGTTTTCATGTAGTTTAAGATATAATTGTAACATTTACCCTTCTTTATACATATGCACATGTTGCATAGATTTTTTAAATACTAACTTAAAGTAATAACTGTAAGTAGACTCTTATATAATTTTAACCACAATTAGAACTCAAGTTATAAATATCACATGTAATGAATTTTCATGGTCTTGGAGGATGAGGCAACCCCTTCCCCAAGCCTATTTAAACAATTGTAATCTATTATTTGGGAGAGTGAGAAATTTTTCAACATATAGGAGCAACATCAATTTTGATTGTCAATGAATGTACTTTTGTATTTTCTCTCCATTTTTTGTGTAATTACGCTTATCTTCTTTTTATTATATGAATAAATATTTGCTAGTGTGCAATAGCTATAATGAATTATTTCTTGTCTTGATTTTTATGCTAGTCTTAGATGTGAAATAGCTATTGAAGGATTAGTCAATTACATTTAATATTCAAAATTAAGTAGGTTGATTCATGTTCTTAAGTGTGTAGAAGTACTTTCCTTTTATATAGTTTTTTTTGTATGTAAAAGCCACCTCAAATACCTCATTATCCTAAGCCATAATCTCATAATTAAGGGTGTGAAATCACTTATATAAAAGGTAAAACCTTTGATTGAGGGTTATGATTTTCCTATATCAATATTCCCTTAGACTTTTAAACTATGTCTCTGTGTGTCCAATAGCTGCTTGAAAAGGCATAGGTTTTGAAAGTACTTGTCTATTTAAAAATCAACTAGAGAGTTAATTCTTAAAACCACAAAACATTTCTTTTATACTTTAACCTTCCCTAAATTTTGTGATTTTGTTTTGAGATCTACCTACTTTAGATTAGAAACTAGACATCCATGAAATTCACATAAAGATTCACTACTTTTGAAGAGACCACACCTCCATCCAAAAAACCTTGTCAATAGCCCACATTATCTACCAAATATTCCATCAACATGTTTTATATACCACATACTTCAAATTCATGCCTTTTAGTGGAGTTTACCTCCATTCATATCCTTAAACATTAGAGGTTACCTCATTAATTATGGTGTACATAAAAATTGCACCAATAATCCCCTCTAGCAATGTGGCTTTGTGTCATTATTCCATATTAGTTTCTCTCTATTGCATTCCTTTTAATAATTTTATAGCTACATCACCATATTATTTTAGAGATGAGAGGAGGTCTTGTTTGTATTATTGTTGTTGTCTAGGTATAGCTCTTTTCTTCTTGGTTAATTCAATTAGAGTTTCTTCAAATTCATACATAATTATCTAATATTGATGAGTGACCTTCCTCTTCATTATACTCTTCATTAACCTAGCCTTTTTATAAAATTCTAGTGAGAGATATGGAGGGTCTACTATAAACAAATCCTAGTTCTCTATTGTGTCTAATTGTATTTATTTTATCTAGGATTTGTCTAAAATGTCCCCCTTAGGCTAAGTAGATGGAGTAAATTATGGAGTTGGTATCAATCCCTAGAAGGCAAATGTCTAGGAAATAATTATGAAGGTGACCAATAAAAATGTATAACTAGGGGATGAGGTTTGAACTATCATTCCTAAAGATGAAGAATAACTAGTGCTAGTTGAAATACTAGTTTAGAATAAAGGAACTAGGGGGATGATAAAAATGGTCCTTTTCTTTCGTAGTTGGGGACCTAGACTAGGCATATGCCTCAAAAAAATTAGGGGGATATTGGAAATCATAAAGACCTTAGAAATGGATGAAACAATGAAAGGGTTAATAGTGGGTACAAGCATAAAGATAGGTCTAGTCACAAGACTAGTGAGGGACCTATAGGGAAATAGGTTTAGATGATCTAGTGTTGGGGGTTCACCAAATATGTTTAAGGGTTGGCTATTTAAAAATAAAGGAGGAAAATAAACACATTCCTAGCCTATTAGAATTAGTTCCTCTTTGACAAGAAGTAATCATGTTGTTAAAGTTATTTGTGTATTATTAGGTGGTGTTAATCCTTATACTGAGGATGAATGGGGGACCTTAGAATGTCTTATCCACACCAAGGTAACATTTTGTCCCTAGGATGGGGTATTGAATGTTACCTCTAAAATAGAATTTTTCTCAATGAGTTTTTTAGTCTAAGCTCCTCCCTTATCCAAAGTAGGAGATAATGCCTAAAATATCCTTTGACTAAGATAAGGGTTGGTTTGTCTTTCCTCCACAACACTAAAAAAATGAATTATGGATGTAGATTATCCTGCCTAAGCATTTTCAAGTTTGAAAACTCCATTTAAACTTGCATCTTTCAACCTACCCTTAACCTATGAGATAGTGGTGGCATTCAATCTCTATTTCACCTCTATGTCATTAGATGCATTAATGTAGAACCTATCATCATATTCAATCTCATGATGGTAAGTGAAGTTTAGGTTTACCTTGTGCTTGATGAAATTCTTTAAAGTTGTATACTTGAGATCCCATTCCCTATTGATATTTCTTTCAAAGTCAAAGGTGGGCCTTTGCTTAGTAGTAATAATGACATAGTTCCAGTTCACTATTCTGAATAGACCAATGTTAGACACCTCAGGTGAACCAATCCTCTATTTTTATTCTTACATATTCCATCCACCCTTGTCAGTAACTAGAAGTTAATTTCTTATTCAACCAACTTTTTTAGCATTATGGTGAGAATTTTTAGGGGGTTTGTCTTAATTTAGACTATCCTTACCATTGTGCAGTCTAGGTAATACCATTTGAATCCTAGGGTTTTTAGTGTTATTCTCACCTCCTTTGATAGTCTAGGCATGGGCCTCTCATGGATTTCCATATACACTATAGGATAAAAGGACGCGATAATTTCCCTCATCTCCTAATTTTATTTTCACACTCTTCCCTTTGAGAAGGTATGAGGTATGGTCCATTTTATATTTGGGTCCCAATTGGTGAATTAGGGGAACTTTTGGGTAGTGTAGATGGCATCCACTAGGTAGGAAATCATGTAGAAATGACCCCCATAGTTCATAATGACCCCTCTCATCTATGTTTCCAAGTTGTATTATATAATTTCTCCCAAAGGAGTAGTCTTTGCATCATATATTATCATAGATAAAAGTGGAATCCACTTCTCATCTCATGTACTATGTCTTCAACCCCACACATTTGATTCATCATATCCATTCCCATTCATAATCCCTTACTAAATTAGGTTATGGGGATTAGGATAATTTTGTATTTTCATATGAACTTCCCCTTATTCTCAAACTATTCTCTCAAAAATTCCTAGATGTCATGTGTTTGGATCCACTAAGTTACAATTTACTAATTATAAACAATATATGGATTAGGTAGATCATAATAAGCCTGAAAGGATATAGGTATAAAAGTAATGTCATGACCCAAATTTGAAGATTTGAGCACATTTTTAATGCACCTAAACTTTAAAAACATGTGGTAGACTAAGTATACACATAGGAATACCTCTAGATTTGATGTTGCCTCGTGTAACCCTATAGATTTGAGTGCCATAATGTCCAATCTATCCTCTACATCATTAGAGCCTTCTTCATCATCACTATCTCTATCCATAATCATTTATACATGGTATAATAAGTTTTTATAATGTTCATATTTAGTTCCTAATGCAATAGAGTTAAAATTGGTGTCTCGAAAGATGATGTTTGTTCCATAGGTGTAGAGGAATGGAATTTTTTCCTGCTTACTAGTTCCAGATGTTCCATCTTTAACCATGGTTTTAATTTTTTGATTGATGAGATTTCAAATTTCTTTAATGGTGAATTAATGCACATAAGTCCTTCAAAACATTCATATAATACTTTAGATTTCTTAGTAGATAGCAATTGAAAGTGAATGTATTGCTTTGAGATAGTAAGGTTTAAACTCCAAATATAGAATTTGAATTGAATGATATGAGTCATAAATGGCAATTATATTTAACTTTATTTGATTTAAATCCTAGGTGGCTCTTAATTTTTATTCTAATGGCTTTAAAATTATATTTTAGGGAGTATCCAATCCCTACCTTCACTTTTTCCACATTGCCTATTATCATAGGCTTGAATTTTTTAGGGAAGTGACTTGGATTTATATCCTCTAAAGTAATCCCCATTATCATTTAATTTACACCTACAACTAGTGGTTTGAGGATAGTTATGCATCACCTAAGTGTTGTGTTTAATATGTGCTCAATAATTGGTGCATTTACATACACTTTAGCCTTCTATTTAAAATATTGAACTACCTAGGTGGATTGCATGATACCTTGATAAGTGTCATCTCTTGGTTAGATCACTCTTCTTTAACTATTGCATGGCTTGACCCATTTGATCTTTGTACTGATGTGGCCTTAAGACCTCTATTGGATTTTTAAGTGGAAATATCTCATTGGCTCATGCTCTCACTTAGATTTTTTAAATGAAACTTTAAATGGACCCAAATAGCATAACATTTATCCAAGTATTATCATTTTATTAGGTCACTATTTTTTGGGCTTCATGGTTTCCTTTGATTGCATTATTTCCATGAGATAGGGGTTCATGTGTCCTTTCCCATTGACCCCAACAATTGGGTGGGTTAAAAATGGATTTTTTTTTAAATTTTTAGTGACTAACCACTAGGTGTTATCTTGTGGAACAATCATAGTATTGAGAGATTAAAATATTACACCTTATCTATGGGGGGTATGGGGATGTAACTGAGTGCTAAGTGACATGCTATGATTGGGTCACTTTATCATGAGACTGTTGGAATGTAATTTAAGAGTTAGAAGGCCATGAATGGGTACCAAATGGCATGATGTAATTTATTTTTAACCCATTTTATAGTTGAAATACCATGACTTAGTACCAATTGGCATGCTCCCATTAGGTTGCTAGGTTATGGGATTTTTGTAACTTCTTGAATTGTAAATGTCATAATTGAGTGATAAATGGAAGACCCATATTAGGTCATAGAACAATGAAACTTATCATGCCTCTTTGAACTTGAAATGTTTTGAATAAGTGCCAAGTGGAATATTGTGATTGGATCACTATATCATGGGAATTTGGAAAATAATAGGATCCTTAGAAGGCCATGACTAGACACCACATGGTGTACTACAATAGGGTCACTAGGTCATGAGAATTTTTCAAAGGCTAAAAGGAATACAAAAAATTCCAAAAATTTGTGAAACCAAGTGACAAATGCATGTGACACTATTGCATGTCAAATTAAGATGAGTTGGCATCAAGAAATCATGGGATAATAGAGAAGTTATGAGTCTAAATTCATAAATTTTGAGTACCAAATCTGACTTGGACCCTAATATAAAACTTAAAATCATGGTATTTCATAGTATTAAATATGAATTTTGATGTAGCCATAGTAATACCATGATTAAAAAACCTTAATTAACTAATCTTGATGGAATAATGGGGATCATACCTTGGATCTTCGAGTCTCAACCCCTTGTAAGATAACTTTTAAGTAAATAAAATCATTAGAAAAATCAATGATCTAAAATTAATAGAACATTTTAAAATGTACATTATTAATATTTGTCATGGAATAACATGAATTTACATCTTTCAAGTCATATAAAGGGGTTTTAAATCATGTGGATCCAATGGTACGGTATTTATTTCAGTGAATGACCCAAAATTTTCATAGGGTCCCCATTTTTAGGTAAATGGGGAATGTTGATATCAACACATGTGTCAAGTATGGTACCTAGGTGGCACATGATTATCCTCAAAGTTCCATTTGTATGTGAGAAGAAAATATTTATGGGGATTATTTTGGTGGATATAAAGCCAAGTCAATTCATTGAAAAAGTCAAGCCTATGATAATAGGCCACGTGGACAAAGCAAATGCAGGGATTGGTTAATCCCTTAAATGAAATTTCAAAGCCATTAGAATAAAACTAAAGAGCCACCTAGGCTTTAAATCAAATTGAGTTAAAGATGCTTTCCATTTATAACTTGTATAGTTTAGTTCAAATTTTAAATTTGGAGTTTAAACCTTTCTATATCAAAGCAATACATTCACTTTTAGTTGTTATCTAATAATAACTCTAAAGTATTTTATGATTATTTCTAAGGAATTTTTTGCATTCATTCACCATTAAATTAATACACAAGTTCATCAATCATATAATTGAAATCATGTCTAAATACAAAACATACAAAGCTGGTAAGGAAGAACAAGTTCCATTCTTCTTCCCCTATTGAATGAACATCATCTTTTAAGACACCAATTTTAACTCTATTGTATTAGCCATTTAAGACATACATTATAATGACTTGTTCTACCATATATAAATGACTATGGATAGAGAAAGTGATGATGAGGAAGGATTCAGTGATGTAGAGGAAAAATTGGACATTTTAGCACTCAAATATGTAGGGTTACACAAGGCAACAATGAACCCAAAGACTACCATTGGACATTCTACATAGACTTAGACTACCATATATTTCTTCAATATAGGTGTGTCAACAATATGATTAAATATTTAAATTTGCATCATGACATTGATTTTATATCTAGGATATCCTTTCAATCTTACTATGATTTGCCCAAGCCATAAATTATTTATAATCAAGAAACTATAACTCAATGGCTATAAAAACATAAAATCTAGGAAGTTTTGAGAGAATGGGTGGAGAAAAAGGTTAAGTTTTCATGAAAATCCAAAATTAGCCTAATCCCCATCACCCAATTCAAGAAGGGAGTGTGTATGGGAATGGTTATGATGAATCAATTGCATGGGGCTGAAGACATAGGACACGTAGATGAGAAGTGGGTTATAGTTCTATCTATGATAATAGATGATTCAAAGACTCTCCCTTTATGAGATATTATATCCTACAACTTAGCAGCATAGATTAAAAGGGTCATGGCTAATAGGGGGATCATTTATACATGATCTCTTACCTGGTAGATGTCATATATGATACCTAGAATTTTTTCCAATTCACCAATTGGGACCCCAAACTAAAATGGACCATGCCTCATACCTTATTTAAGGTAAGAGTCTATACATATAAGCAAGAGATGATGGTAATGGCTAAGTAATTCTATCTTATAGTGTATAGGTAAATATAAGAGAGGCTCATACTCAGATTATCAGAGGAGATTAGAGAAACACTAATTACCTTGAGAGCATACTAGTATTACCTATATTTCATATTGATAAGTATATTTTGAAGTAATATGACCCCCCTCATGTTTCCCATCATAGTGATAGACAAACTAGCTAAACAAGAAATTTCCTTCCAGTTGCTCATAGGGGTGGATAGAGTGTGAAATAATAAAAAGAGAGGATTGATCCACCCTAAAATAAATTTTGTCACCAAATATTTCACCCTATATGATGTTTTTTAGGCTCACTCTAATAATCTGGAAACATTGTAATACTTCTATGTATGTAGGTTTACCTATAGTAGAAGTAGAACTCTAGGTTTAAGGGATAGCTCCATGAATTTGTCTTGAAGTACTCATCACCTATACTATTGATTGTTTTTAGGAAAAGGGATGTAAACATGATTGAAATAAATATAATATATGGGTGTGATACACCATTAATATATCCACTATGCTATCATACTTATTTCACTAAGAACAATACCTACAAACTAACCTCAAAGTCCTATGTTGTTCTAACATAATTGTTTCAATAAGTTTTTCTAACAAACTAGCCACTATATGGTTTTAAACATGATTCTCATACCATTTTCCAATTATTAAAACTTCATTAAGGTCTCAAAACATGTCAAAATCCTCCATGCAACACATTTAGGCCTCTATAAGAGCCACTTGTAGGTACATATACACTATATAGGGCAGTGAATATGGATATGGGCAATGTGTATAGTTCATAGGCTTACAATCATACATAAACCTTCTCAAGTTATTCAAATAGGTTATTTCCACTATTAAATAGCTCAAATCATTTCAAATGATTCATTTCAACATGCTTGGCCTTCTTTGGGAAATGTGTAGATGTACATCAGTGGTATAAGACTATGTCTATGGTCTGAATTAGTTGTCATAGTTAGTTATATGCCATTTGGAGAGATAAAATTTATTTATTTTTTTATAATAAGGTGTATAACCTCTTAAAACTCCTTATTATATCTCCAATGATGTGCTTAGGACCTTCATACACCATGAACCAGCTAGATACTTGTAAGGAGTTGACTGGGTGTGACATTCATGATTTCACTCCTTTTATATTAGCCTTGGAGAGTGAGATTATAAGGGGAGAGTGATTTCCATTACATGAAAATCATAAGGTAAAAAATGTTACATTCATTTGAGAACACTACAAGAAATGACAACCTCTATAGTTGATGATCATGCCTACAACTTGGCAATGGTGGTCTTAAGCTACAACTTGAAATTTTTATCTCATCAATTCACCTCCAAACATGTAAAAAAATATTGGATCCATTAGATAATTATAAATCTTATAGAACAATTTTCATCAATTGATTTATATAGACTAACTCAAACAAAATCAAAATCATAGGGTGTGAGGATTAGCAAACAAAATGAGATAGTCAACTTCTTAAGAATGCTTCATAAAGCATAAGAACCATTCTTCCAACTCCTACCATGAAAATTAAATAGATCAAGTGTAATATCCACCACTAATATAATTTGACTTGGAACCTCTCATACTAAGCATACCATTAGAAGATGTGTTTAATAGATCTAGTTTATATGTACAAAAGATCAATATTGTTTACATAGAATAAATTAAAAAATATATTTCATAATATATTCACACATTATATTTCTTCTCTCTTATTAAAACCATATTATAAATACATATTATATAGGAAATCTATTTCTTATAATTGGGGAAATACAATATCCACCAATATCTCTCACAAACAAACTCCCAACTAACCCACTATATACAAATATATTGTGACTAATAATATATTTGAATAACTAACACACACCCATAAATTATTAACATAATATTATTATAAGAATAATATTTATGTCCTTATATATTAATAATGTGAACACCATACCTCAACATTCACCCCCTTGTGAACATTATTAATCCTATCTACACCCCCTTAATGTGAACATGGGGAAAACAACCATCCCATTTCTATACCTATTCTCATGACACAAATTTTTAGAGGATAATCACAATGGTTTTACAAATGGCTAACCAAAAACAATACTTGATGGTTTTACAGATGGCTAACCAACAACCAAAAATAATACTTGATGGCTTTATATATGCCTAACCAATAACCAACAATAATGGTTTTACATGTGGCTAACTAAAAACCACGAATAAACAATGGTTTAATAAGTGGCTCACCAAAAACCAAAAAGCAATGGTTTTACAAGTGGCTTACCATAAACCACATCATGATGTGCAATATAGTTTATATCTCTCATCACTATCACATTTTGGAAAAGTTACATAGGAATCTATAGTTCACTTATGAAAAATGTGAACATGCATAAATCATCTATTCTTATTCATACCACACTATGCTGAAAAAAACACACCACACAACTAAAAATAATAATACTACTAATTTAGAAAGTGGCTCCATCACTTGTGACTAATGAGAGTCTATGAAACCTCCAACCTCTATTTCATCCTTCCTCTAGTTGAATAAACTATGTACTCAGCTAATGAAGTCATGATTCTCAATTGCATATCGCTTTGAATGGAATGGGGTCCACCCAACATGACTGACACATTCTACATTTGACCTATGATGTCATGTATAAGCAATAATGCATCCATACATAAAATGAAAATTTTAACTTTGATATATTTAAAAAAAAGACTCTTTTGACATTTTTATACTTTTATAGACATATACTAAATATGTTTTGACACTTTTGTGACTAAATAAAATACTAATAAAACCCATCAACTAGAAAATAATATTTTATTACTTTCTACCAATAAATTGATAAAATATTTAATTCCAATAATCTAATAAACTATGACCATACAAATCATTAAATTAATATTGACACTTTTATGAAAACAAGTCAAACTGTTACACTCTTAAGAAACAAATTATTTTAACAATGATGACTCTCTAAAAAAATCAAATACCTATAAAAAACTTTGATTGATATTAATACCAAAAACATAAAACATATTTTATTTTTTTAAATAATCTTATTACATGCTTTTGAAGCTAGAGAATCGAACCATTCATGATAGAAGATACCATACAGTGGGAAATTTGTAAAAGCATTTTCATAAAAAATAATTGCTCTTGATGATCATGTATATCCCAAATCTAGAATTTTAAATTAACTACATCTAATAACAATAAGCTCCTTATAGTCAAGCATACTATATTTTTAATAAGACACATGGACCTTAGATATAATGGCAAAGGAGAGATGATGATTTAGAATGGAAGTCTTGAAAGATATATAGCTTGGATTTCCTCAAAATAGTGACCAATGAGATCTATTAAGAGAAACTATGGGCTCTAACTCTAAGTGAGCTAAGCAAGTTTTGAATTTCTTTATAAACATATGACAAAATTTATCATAATTGCCTACATTTCTCTAACATATCCAAATACAAATCCATGTGTTAGTTCCATTAGAATGTCATGTTTTCCTTCAAATCAAGGAGATATTTGTGTCTATCTTCCCCACAATATGGCAAACTTGTCAGACATGAAATTATTCCTTTGAATCATTTACCACTTCCACAACAAGAAATATTAACATTAATCAAGCCATATTTTTGATAATTTTATATGAGATAGACAAAATAAGCCATTGTATATCAAGAGAATGGAAATGATCCTTGATTTTGTAGTGCATCTCATCTAAAATTAAGATATACAATATCTGGAAAGATCAACCATCTTGTAAAAAATTAAATTTAATGTGGTCAATAAAGGACTAAGCAATGAAAATGTGAGTGCATATGACTTATTTTAATCTCCCAATATAATACCCTAATGAGCCTTTAAATGATATATCCAACACACTATAAATATATTTCTAATAAATACTCACAAAATTGTTACATACAGATTAAATAACCTACACTATACGGTTTTCACTTAGGGTCAAAAATAATGATCCATACATGAGCAACTGATATGAATCCTAGAGCTACCTCATTCAATCCTTAGGCTCTAATGTTTCTCTAATATTAGATAATTGATCTAGTTTAGATGTAAAAAATATCAATACTATTTACATAAATAAATTAACAAATTGAAACATAGTATTTCATAATATCTTCACACACTGTATTTATTCTCTCTTATTAAAACCATACTCAAAAAACATATTATATAGGAAATATATTTCCTATAATTGGGGAGATACAATATATGCCAATATCTCTAACAAAAAAAATTATAACTAACCCACTGTATATGAATATATCATGACTAACAATATATTCAACTAACACATATCCATAAACTATTAATGTGATATTGTTATAAAAATAATATTTATGTCATTACATATTAACAATGTGAACACCATACCTCAACACTATTAATCATTTTTGCATGTCTATGGAGTGATGGAGAAACAAAATAGTTTTGTTCCATTTTTGACACTTCTAAAGTTGACCAAGAATTGAAATAGAGTCAAGGAAGCTGAAGGGTTACTACATGATCTTTCCACACATGCCAAACTCCTCCATAGGATGTACAACTTTTAAAACCTCCTTTTTCACTTATTTTCTTGATTTTAGTTAGGAACTTACATGTTTTTAGTTAGCACTAAAAATACTGACAAGTAGCTAACATATTGGACATTGAAAGAGTGTTTGGAACACTTTTACACTTTTGTAAACTATATAATTCTCATTAATGACTCTAAAATGACCCCTAAGTGACATAAAATGACTTAGGTATATATTTAACTATGAACAAGGGTAATAACACATTAAATGAAATGAATCTTACCATGAAACACCCTATAACATGATAATAGACCCCTATATCAATTTTTGTACTATAAGGGTTTGAATTATATTGACTTGGGGTCAAAATACTCAACACTCTTGGTGATTTCTTAGGAGTGGTATGTTTGCTATTCTAAGACCTATAACCTAATCCTATTCATTATGAAATGAAGTCACCTATACATAGGTTTTACACTCAACTTACCTTTGAAACCAAACTAAAATAGAAATAAAGGACACACATGACAAGACACACTAGAGGAAACAAACATGTATTCACAAGAACTCTTATGAAACACAACACACACACAACTAAAAAAACACACACACACACCAACCTAATATTTATAAAACCTCACTCTTGAGATGAAAATAATCTTACCATACCTCAATTGGGATCAAATATGGTTAATTTTTCATCTTTGTCACTCCATAAAGGCAATCTAGCATGTAAAGCATGTTCATCATCAACCACTTGAATGTGTATATGGTCAAGAAGCTTAAAATTTTTGGATCTCTTCATGTCTACAAGTGGAATATTTAGATCCTTCATGAATTTTATTTTCTACTCTCCAAATACCTTGATTGGGGTTATAAGTTGTTTTATCTCTATCATATCCATTAGATGTTCTCGAAACTATAGATTGGAAGGCATGACAACTGACTTAACCTTTCCATCCTCTTGGGTAGAATGTACTTGGTCTAGATTATCATCAAGTCCCTCTTTACCATATTCTAATACTTCTAAATAATTTTTAACTTCATGTAGATAACCTAATTGCTCTTCAAGCACAAACATGACTACCTTAAATTCACTAGGATTCTCTATGAATGCAAGATCTTAAATAATAAAATGACATTCATTTTCATGTTTGAAATAACACTCAATAAATTGCTCATTATTCTGATTAAAAATATTGACATCAGATATGAAACCTCTTGGATAAAAAGGAGTCTTTCCTAACTGATCAAATTCTTGGCATATGGTAACAAATGTTTGTCATAGTTCATCCTCATTCACAACATGAAACTCTTTTTCATTATTGAAAGAACATTATACACCATGTTTGTTATACTCATTAGAAAACACATAAAATATAGACTTCTTAGGAGGGGGATTAACATTACTTAAATAATAAAATTATTGACATATGCTATTAAACCTTGGTCATAAGTCATCCTCCTCTTATTCATGAGTGTCATCATCAAGGGCAAATTCAAAAATTGTAGGTATAAACACATCATTCTTCTCACTATGGTGATCAATTAGGTTATTCAATATATCATCATCATATGCATGGATCAAGTAGTCACTCTTATCATCTTGTGAGAAAGAATGTTTAACACTTACCTCAACTTATTCAAATGGTTCTTCATGGATGATATATGTGCCAAGGTTAGTTTGATCTAAGTATACATATGGATCATGTTCATAGGCATCTGCACCATACTCATCTAGAAACAAGTAGGTTATACCTTCAATCTTGGAAGAATAACCATCATTCACATTAGACTCCTCTTTCTCATTGATCACATAATTCAAGTTAGAGCTTGGCTCTACACTAGGTTCAATGTGAAACCTTGCAAGTAGATGAGTTATTATGGTTACCTTGGTTCCATATCTTGTTCTAAATTCCAAGAAGGACCAATAAGTTGAGATGTATCCACCTATTTTGGTTGTAAAATATCTTTAAAGCCATTTTTAAAAATGAGCAAACAAGTCCAAATTAATAATGTCTTGAAGTATGGGGAAACTAGGATAGTCATAGAGGAAAACCTTCAACCCTTTGATCAACCCTATTATCTTAGAAAGTGTACCTATAAATGAATAACTCCTTTTCTATGTGGTTCTTATTTTAAGCCCAATTTATTTTCTATAATTTTTGGCATGAATGATGTAGAGGAACCACTATCAACTATGCAATTATGCACTATTTTATCAACCACTATGAGAGTGAGGTAGAAATGTGGAGGCTTCTCAACATTGATAGATGGTTAAACAATGTTTTTTATGGGAATTGTTAAGAGCTACATGACCATGAATATTTATTGATGATGGAGGAATAACATGGATAGAGGACATATATTTTTTAAATAGTTATTTCTAGCTAGGCATATGAAGGATATCCCAAATGAAAATGGATGCCTTAGCATTCTTCAATGAATCAACTATGCTTAGGGTAGAATTAATTACTTTTTCTTGAGTCCTTATAGGTAAGGAATTTCTTAGATCTTGAGTAATTGAGTCACCTTGAGCAAACCTTAACACATTCTAATTTGGAGGAGGTGCATGAGTGTTGGGGACTATCATGCTTATAGTCATGCCTTATTTCCTTGTAGGAGGATGAGATGAAATTGTATGCACATTAACATCACCTACTAAAGTGTCATCAACTAGGACGTTGGTGAAGCTTTCTCCTTAAGGTTTTTAGCCTTCACTTGATGACATCATGAATTCATCTTCAGTTAATAGTAGAGGAGTGACTCCTCCTTGAACAACTATAGATTTTTCTCCACCTTCATTATCATACATAAAGTTGCCTTATTACAAATATTCTCCTTTCACAAAGTTGTTATACACTGGTACCATCTATCTTGTGTTAGTAATGGAAGTAAGATTGTACACATTGGCAGGCCTATTAAAATTAGGTTGCCCTTGACATCTCCCTCTCCCATATTATTGACCATATTACTATTGATATGGATAGGAGTTTTTATTAACACCTAGTTTCATATTAGTTTTCCTAAGTTGATCTCTTTACAATTCAATTTTTGTATCTTTATCCATGGCATCATTTGCATTCTTAGGAGTAGTATTTGTCTTAGCATTTTCACTTTGAATTTGGGAAAAAATTGGATTAGTAAGGGATATGTTAGGTAGCATAGGCATAAAAAATTTAGGAGGTAGATTTATAGATTGAATGAGAACATTCTAATCTCTAATGGAAATTTCATATGCTTCAGGAAGAATGAAACCACCCATGGATTGAAGCATGATGGCAATATCAGTACCAATGGATCTCAAGTATGTATGAAAGACAAATATAGTATGTGGTCTCATGGGAGAAGTTAACCTATGCCAAGTATTTTGTAACCTCTCATTGAAGTCATGCATTGATTCCTTGGGGTCTCTTTAGATCACATTTAGATGATGTATGAGTGAAGTGTGATCATTCTCATCTTCAAACCTTGAATTTAACAATACTCCAAAGTCACCCCATGTTATAATGTAACCAACAGGTAGTAAAGTTATATACCATTCAAGTGATTTTCCTCTAAGGGACATAACCAGGAGTTTAATGGAAATATTTTCCTTAGTAACATTATGGAAACTACAAAAAATTGAAATGTCCCTAATGTGTTCACTAAGAGTGACATGGCCTTCACCATTGATTATAGGAACACTATTTGTGGCATTAGGGGAAATGGAATCATATGCATCAAGATGGATTATATTATCAATGTTAAAGGCTAGGAAGGAATGTTACATATCCACAATTTATTTAAGTTATTCACTTTCATTTCTAGAAAAATATTCTTACTCTTTAAATGGTAGAATAGGTTGAGGGTATTGAAATTCAAGAGGAAGTTCAAGCTGATTAGGTGGATTGATAGTATTAAATACTCTAATAAAAGATGACCTAATAAGGACCATGAAGTATGAGAGAAATTTTATGACAAAATAATGGTCTACAACTATATTTTACTTGAATGGAGTCACCAAATGTTGAGTAGCACAATAATATGTAGTTGATGTTGTCAAGACCAACATTCACCTTACAAGTTGTCTTTAGGACAATGGATCCCATCGGGCATGCTAGAACTATTATCACCAAATATTTTACCATATAGGATGTTTTTTAGTCCTAATATAAGATATTGGAAACATGGTAATAATTATATTTGTGTGGGTTTACCTATAATATAAGTAGGCATATAGGTTTAAGGGTTAGCTCCTTGAATTTGTCTTGAAGTGATTATCGCCTATAATACTAATTGCTGTTAGGAAAAGGGAAAAAAGTATGCATGAAATAAAGATACTCTAAAGGGATGATACACCATGAATATATCCACTATGTTATAATATTTATTTCAATAAGAAAAAGATATACAAACTAGTCTCAAAGTCCTAATATGTTTTAACATAAGTGTTTCAATATAGAGGTGATATGCATGAGACAACTCAAGGTAAGTAGATTAGAGATTAGATTATTATATAAAACTACACTTTCACACTTAAAATGATCCTAAAACACTAGATAAAATCTATATGACCTTTTAGAGTGAGAACTCTTTCAAAAACATGAAAGGCTAAGGATAAGCATGGATAAAACTTATCACTAAACCTCATCATTCATCACTTCACACACTTAGAAAAAATGTTCATGAAATAAAAAATAGATTTTATTTATTTTTCAAAGGTAAATTAAAACATCAAACTAGTAAGGATTCACCATACATGGGGTGTAGTTATTAGACAAGAGCCAAAATAGCTAGTACTTATAGAATGTGAGAAAAAAGAGAGAAGAATGAAGTCTAAGAGTCACAAGAATAATTATCAAAGAGAAGGAGTTACAAATATATAATAAAATAATATGAAATATATGATGTAATGTATAATTGTAAAAATGTCCCTCAAAGGAATGAAATTCCTCAAATGTGGCATAGGATTCTTTAACTTGTTGCTTGAAAACTACCTTCATCATTTGGCATTCTTTAAACACTCCACATCACACTAGGGATATATTATATCATTTAACTATGAGGTATGGGTTATAAAAATTATCCAACATGCATTGGATGTGTCCCTAATCATCAATATTATTTTTTCCAAGTGTTTTCAATGTCTGTAGTCATAATCACCCTTCTTTCAGTCATCCTCCACACTTGGTACCATGATGGTATTTAGTTTTTAAATTTCATCAATAGAGGGGAGTTTATGATGCTTTTAAAGAGCCCTTAGTACCATTATATCCATTATATATATCTAAAAGGCCTCCCAATTGAATTTATCACCTTTTTACTTGGTGATCATCTCTCATTCATTATGCCATTATGGATTGGCTGAGATGAAAGTACTTGTAGAGATAATTTTGATCTCTTATAAATCAATATATGGATATAATAGGTTATATTAGGTCCCAATATATTTCCAAAAGTTATTTTCATATTTTTAAACCTTTATATGCCTTCAAAGCACTAAAAAATGTCAAGAAAACTAGTTTTACACCTTGTCCATACTAATAAAGTAGAACACAAATTGATGGGAAGAAGCCTAGTGGATTCATATATAATTTCCAATCATCTCCCTAGAAAAACTATTCCATTTAGATGCCTCTCCTTCTTCATCTTTCTAATTGGGTCCTTATTAAAGGTTTTAGAGGGTTTAGAGTAGTTTTCACCCTTAAGGTTTGTCCATAAAGTAGTGATATTAGAACCCTAAAAAAATTCAACTACATCCTTATTTGTTACCATCTTCAACATATCATAGCTCCTCAGGTTTCCATGCTAAGCCTCTGTACAGGTGTGAGCTTCCAAAGTTGGCCTCTTGACTTCCTCTTAGCATTTTTCATACCTTTGAGGTGAGAAACATCATGTTTGATAAAACAATGATGAGTTTATACAAATTAATAGATCTAACAAATACTATAACTTACCATATAGGTTATCTAATGTATTTCCATGCTCTTCTAGTGTTATAAATGATAGTTGACCCCCTTGAGGGATTTAGGTCTAGATTAGACCTAAAAGACTTTATTGCATATATGTGAGGTTAAGCCATCATGTTTGGCTTATAACATTTATGAGGGAATACCTATGTTCATTAATGTATAACACATATCTTGACATATCCTTGTAAGGCTTTTATTCTTCTTTGGAACCTTATTTTCATCATCAACCTATTAAACTTTAAAAAAAATCATCTTGGGAGTTCCCTCTATTTGAGATAGAATAGAGGGCACTTCCTATATTACCATAGTAAATGTGAGGCTATTATAAGTTTTAGTAGGTCCTATGGACCATCTTTACTAGGTTTCATTGTTGGGTTACATCACTAGGCCTTCCAATTCCTTAAAACCATCATGTTAGACATATGAGTAACTCACTGTGTGTAGGGTTGGTATATGGACTATATTGTTGCATGTTAGAGAAATTTTTTGACCTATTTCCATTTAGTGATAATCAAGTGATATCTTATTCATTATTTCTAAAGTGCTTGTAGACATGTCAACACCTACAAATTTGTCCAACCTCTTCATTACATACCCTCCACTTAACTTGACACAGGTGGTTGACTGTGTGACCATGTTTCCCATCAAAAAAGAGGTTCTTATAGATGTGCAATATATGGTTAGTCCTTGTTTCATTGCCTATAGACCTTCTTAAACTATGCAAGGTCAATTTAGCTTCATTTGGACCTATCTCATCATGTATAAAGACTTGTCATTATAATATGAAATCACATGTTAGTATAAAGTCACCCTATAATTGACTGTAGGTGATGTTTTTGAGAGCAACATAGCTCTTAAAGATGAATTACCACTATTAGAATTTTTACTTATTGCACTAGGATTATTTTGAGATATTAAAGCCAAATCTAATGATAAATGTTTCATTTTTTTAGGTTTTCACGTCTAGGTTCACAACATGGCCTTTGAGTACCTACAATTAGGCTATAGGTGACTTTTTTGAGAAAAGGTATACTTGTAGATGCATTTATAGGTCAATAACTTGTATTTATAATTCTTATTGATGACCTTTGAGACACTAGTACCATTTTTACCTTAATGAGGTAATTTTATATGGAGAGATCTCTCTATCACATGACCTTGGAGTGTAAGGTCACTTGAAGTTGAATATATTGCAGAGAACATTGACCTTCTATAGTGAAAAAATGCATGGATTTGAAGCCTTCTAGCATGATATTCTATTAGTTAAACTAGTCACTCTCTTTTACAATATGATACCCTATATGAGGGATACATTATGGAGTCACTTAGCCTTATTAGATGATAGTACCAAAAGTATCCCAGGCTCTATTTCAGTTTTTTAAGGAAACTTGTCCTTAAAATAACTTCTCCACTTATGAATATAACTCCTTATGTTTGCCTATCACTATCTAGTTTCAAACATGATTCTCATTATGTTTTCCAGCTATTAAAACTTCATGAATGTCTTAAAACATGTCAAATTCCTCCATAAAACACCTTCATGATTTTGTAAGAACCACTTGTAGGTGCATATGAATTATATAGGGTAGTGAATATGGATATGGGTACCACGCATAGTGCATAGGCTTAAAATCAACCTTAGACCTTCTCAAGATCTTTAAATGGATTCATTCCAACATGAAAGAGCTCAAATCATTTTAAATGATTCATTTCAACATGATTTTCCTTCCTTGGGAAACTTATAGATGCACATCAATGGTATAAGACTGTGTATATGGTCTGAATAGTTTATCACAGTAAGTTATATGTCATTTGGATATCTCAACCTGATTTATATTATTATAAGGTGTAAAACCTCTTTAAAATCCTTATTAAATCTCCAATGATGTGCTCAAGACCTTCATATACCATGATTTAGATGGATACTTGTAAGGAGTTGACTGTGTGTGACATTTTTTATTGCACTCCTTTTATACTACCCTTGGAGAGTGAACATGGAAGGGGAGAGTGACTTTCATGAAATTAAAATCATAAGTTACATAATTTTACATTCATTTGAGACCAATATAGGAAATGACAACCTTTGTAGTTGATGATCATGTTTGCAACTTGGCAATGGTGGTTTTAAGTTACAATTTAATCTATTTGGCTCATCAAGTCACCTCCAAACATGAAAACAAAGATGGAATCCATGAGATAATTATGTATACCTCCTATAAAATAGTTTTTATCAATTTATTTGTATGTAATAGCTCAAATGAAATAAAAACCTATTGCGTGTGGGGATTAGTAAGAAAAATGAGATAATCAACTTCTTAAGAATGGTTCATAGAGATTAGGAAATAATTAATTCAAATAATAACATGAAAATGAATTATAACAAGTTTAATATCTACCACCAAGAGTATTTAACCTAGAACCAATCCTACTAGCAGTACCATCAGAAAACCCATTGACTAGTTTTGCATGTCTAATGGAGTGATGTAGAAACAAAATGTTTTTGGTAAATTTTTGACATTTCCATATCTTACCAAGAATTTAAATGGAATAAAGGAAGATTAGGGGTCATTTCATGAGCTTTCCACATGTGCCACACTCCTCCATAGGTGTACAACTACTAAAACCTTTCCTTTTTCACTTGCTTTCTTGTTTTTTTATAGGAACCTACAAGTTTTGAGTTATAAATGATAATAATAAAAATTTCATAACATATTGGATGTTTAATGTGAGTTTGGAACATTGGTACACCTTGGAAAGCTATATAATTCTCATTAATGACTCTAAAATGACCCCTAAGTGACATAGAATGACCTAAGACTAGATTTAACTATGACCAAGGATAATAACACATTAAATGACATCAAATTTACCATGATGCACCCTATAAAATTATAATAGACCCATATATCAAGTTTTTTACTATAGGGGGTTGAATCATTTTGACTTGGGGTCAAAATAGTCAATAATGTTTAACATTGGCTAGTTCAAAATAAATAACCAAAAGTCTATCATTGTTACTACTAAGTAAAGTCCTACCTTTGACTTGGAAAAATATTCCAAAAGGGAATTATAACTTGATCATATAACTTTCAAACATTACATCAAGCACAATTTATCCCTAAGCATCACATATCATAATGAGCCTAAAGATGAAAATAGGTTCTACATCAATGCAACCAATGACATAGAGGTGAAACAAAGATTAAAGGTTACCAATATCCTAAAGTTTAATGGCATGTTAAAAGATACAATTTTGTATGAGTTTTTTGAACCTGAATATGCTTGGGCAAGAGCAACTACATCCACATTTCATGTTTCTAGTGCTAAGGAGGAAATACCAATCAACCCTTAGCTTAATTAGAGGATATTGCAAGCATTATTTCCTACTTTGGAGAAGGGAGGATCTAAGACTGAAAAACTCACTGATTGAGCTTCTATTTTAAAGCTAAAATACATCACCCCATCTTAGGGACAAAATTTTACCTCAGTGTGGACACAACCTTCTATGGTCCCCCATTTATCCTCAACATAAGTATTGACATCACCTACTATAACACTGACAACATTAGCAACATGATTGCCTCCCCTACTTCCTTTAAAAGTGGAACCAAGTCTAATAGGTCAGGAATGAGTTTATTTTCCTACTTTATTTTTAAATATCCAGCCCTTGAACATATTTAGTGCATCCCCAACATTAGATCATCTAAACCTCTTTCCCTATAGGCCCATCACTAGGCCTATGACTAGAGCTATCATTGTGACCCTACCCATTGTCAACCCTTTTGTTACTTTATCCACTTACAAGGTATTTATGATGGCCAATCTCCCCCCAATTATGTCTAGGCTAGGTCCACAACTACTAAATAAAAGACCCGCTATTTTCATTCCCCAATTTCCTTTGTTCCCAACTAGTTCTTCACCTAGGATGAGTTATTCTTCATCTTCAGGAATGAGACTTCCCACCTTATCCCCTAGTTATACATTTGTCCTAGTCATCTCTAGAGTTACTTCCAAGACATCTACCTTCTATGGATTGATACTATGTTAATAATTACCTCCATCTACTTAGCCTCAAGGGGAGATTTCAAACAAATCAAGGATAAAATTAATGTAATTGGCTACAATAGAGAACAAAGATTTGGTTATAATAGACCCTCCATAGGTCTCACTATAATTTGATAGAAAGGTTAGGGAAATTAAGAGGCTGACCAAGAGGAAGGTCACTCATTCAGATCGGACAATTATGTATGAGTCTAAAAAATATCTATTTGAATTAAGTAAGAAGAAAAGAGCCAGACATGAGAAATAATAATAGTATGAAGAGGACCCCCTCTCATCTCTAAATAATATGGTGATGTACCTATATAATTAGTAAAAGGAATGTAGTAGAGAGCAACTAATCTAGAATAACAACACAAAGTCAAATTGCCATAAGATTCCATAATCAAGATAGAATGGGTTTTTGAGGTCATGTTATATATCCTAAATACTTTGTCTCAGTACAAATTAAAAGGAGTTGAAATCTATAATAGGATTCTCAATGTAGAGGGTGCATATGGGATGTATGATAGAGAGGTAATCAACTTAGTTAGGATAATTAGAATGAATAAATCTAACTATTTAAACTTGATCCCCTTAGCAGATTTGAGCATTGCTCAATCTTATATAATCATAAGAATGTAATTTTTGAAGTAGTGGATTGATGAAATGATATCCCTGGGCTAGTCTCTCACCTGCCTAGGTGACAGAGTTATAACTCTACTTAAAGAGGCTAAGATCACCCACCTTGCTAACAAATATGATTCCACAATTAGAAAGGATGCCTTAGGATCCCATCTACAAATATTCATTATCAATTTTAGAAAGTAGGATATGGCTAGAGGAGTGGCCTGTAGATAGGAAATGATAGACTTGGCAACATCTACCAATCATATAATAGAAAAGGCTATGGAAATCAATGAAGTTATAAGAGCTCTCTTGAGCAAACATGATGCAATGTAAGGTCTTACCATCAAATTGTTGAAATAACCTATCATACATCTAAAATTTATTGATAGTGATTATAATAAATCCTCTAAGGTATGGATATTATATATAGAAGCTGATAAATAGGCAAGTAGCAAGCCACACTTGGTCACCATAGGAGCTTCTTCCTCTTTGACCTATCTTGCAAATTCTTCTTCTTTGGCCACATTAGGAAGCACTCGCTCTTATACTACCATGGGTTCATTTCCGTCTTCTACTATAATGGGATCTTTATCATCATCCACATTAGTAGGATCACAGCTTAGCACCTTAAAAAGATAGCCATTTATTAGGCTTTTTATTGATAAATGTCATATTCTAATTCCCCCAGTATATTGTAAAAGATTCCATTTTTTCAATAGGGAATATTCTTTAGTTTATATGACATGAGGGACTTTTACCACTGACAAATGTCATATATCCAATTCTTTGTAACCATCTTAGGTATGCAAAAGGCCTATATATAGGGGTTTCCCCCCTTAATTGAACATCAAAATATATTTTTTGTGAAATTAATGCAAATAGAGAGAAGTTCTGCAATTTGTTCACTGTTTCATTATTTCCATAGTTTCATTTTTATTAAGATTTTCTAATGACAATTGATTTCATTTTTATAATGGTTATGTCTGATAGTAGTGTTTTGAATGCATTTAGTTAGTTTGTAATTTCAGATATTCTAACAAAATTTGTTATGTATGCTCTACTTTCCTTCTCTTCCTCAAATGAATGTGCTTAAGAAAATTTATTGTAGATAGCTATTTGAAATCATACCTTTCAAATATATATATATATTATTTAAAAAGAATCACCACTTCATTCATGGTATTTTGAGTCCAACACTAGGATATCATGAATATTAGTTTTATTTTCACTATTATCAAAAACAACTAAAGGAAATTTATTGGTCCTTTTTGTTATAATGCAAACCTTATTTTATGATCTACCCTTCTTCCCTTTATGAATTTTTTTATCATGAATAATTTTAGATTAATGGTCACTATAAATGTCAACATATATGTTTAAAGTTTGGATAACAATTGGCAAAATATAAAGCAATTTAAATCATAATAATAAAAATAAATTTTAGATATATTGTGTCACTATTAATCTCCTATTGTTCTTACAACAACATTTGATTTCAAACTATTAGGTGGAAACCACATAATCATTCCATTAAAAATGAATTAAGCCCTAAGGTATTTCAGGACCTACATAATAAACTAAGAGATATTATTCTAATGTTTGCATTATATCCTCAAAATAGATATACATCAATAGATCCATCTATATCAGTGTGATTCATCTCATTTTATAAGTGATCCATGTTAGATATTAGTGACACTCAATGTCTATGGTTTCAATTTTTCCATTGTAGTGAGCCATATTTGGTGGTTCAACCCCTTCAATTATTCTACAAGAGTACTTTGCATGTTCAAATGAGAGTTATACCATGCAATATTTCTAACTTGATGGTTATCAAATGTTTTATAATTGAGAGTTGATCACTCTTAATTCTCCACAGGTTCAACATTTTTCCAAATGCCTCAATATGGGGGAAATAAATTCACCATTTTTAAGTTAGAAGGTAATTATATTTCATACTCTTTAGGTTTATTCTTTCCTAGATCTATTTTGAAATTTGAAATTTCAAATCTTAATAATTTCAATTTTCAAATATGAACAATAACTATTGTACCCAACATTCCCCTTTTTCTTCAAGAAGAAATAAAGACACACTTTTTTGTGATTTGGCCCTATTTTTTGAGTTTTGTCACTTCATAGTTGTGCAAATTTTTTTATCAGATTGATCCTTAATATTTAAACTTGCAAGTATAAACAATGGCATTATACATTTTTTGACTAACTTATTAAATTCCATTTGGGAGTTTTGTACTATGTAGGTTTTTGGTCTTAATTTTATTCAAAAATATTATTTAGGATTTAGTCTTTGGACATTTTACTTAGGCATTCTTTTGGAACTATTTTTTGTTTGAAACTTGTTTATCAGACATTTTGATTGAATTTTTTTGCATCAAGAATTTTATTGAAAATATTTTTTTGGAATATGTATTCAATATCTATTCATCCAATTTTATTCATGAATTATGTTTAGGTTTTCTTTTATTTAATACTTTTGTTTAGAACAATCTTTATCAGAGTTTTAATATTAGAAATTTTGGTTAGATTTTTCATATCAGGCATTTCATTTAGACATTTTATTTTAATTATTATTCTAAAGGACTTGGTTTTTATTCAGAACTCCTTATTCATAAATTCTATATCAAAACTTTTGTTCAATACTTTTCATTAGACAATTTATCTAAAATAGTCATCATTGGATTTATGCACTTCAGAGGTTTTGTTTAGAAATTATGATAGGATATTTTGTTTGAACATTATTCTAAGGGATTTTTGTCTTTAGTCATTTTTTTAGGGATTTATGTTTAAATCCTTTGGTTTGCAAGAATTGTTGGATCAATCCTAACATAAAACCTGACTCCTGACTATCGAAAGCTCACTAGACCTAGCCAACAAAGAAAAACTACTTCTTGACACTTTCCAAAGAATGTAACCTACCAAATAAACTAATGATATTTGAATTATACAATTAAAACAAACATATGAATGTTGGACATTAATAGTTTATGAACTAGAATTGAATGTAAACGACTATATACATGATGTGTAACTATTGATGTATTCATTACTCACAAATGAATTCTTACTCAATTACTACTCTAAAAAATCCCTTGATACCTATAAATCCATTGAAAAAAAGAAAAAACTTTTCACAGTAAATAAAAATATACTTTGAGCACACCAAACAATTACAATGGCATCATCATCCAAGAGCTTTAAGCGATCACTTTCACCATCCCCATTCACCATCAATAATTCTATAGAGTTTATAGACATGATGTTTAACACAATAATATTTTATAATAGGTATGATAATTACTCAAAATTATGGGATGTTTTTGATGATATAAACATATTTTCACATGAAGGAACCCATGCAACACTAATTAGTTATAGACTTGATCTCTCTTAAAGACAAAGACTGCACTTCATGGAGGCCAAGCCCAAAGCTATGCCGTGCATCAACCTACTATAGGACTTGTTATTCACTATAAATATTACACAAGATGATTTATTACACCATATGGTCATGGATTACATCACTAGTGATGACTTCCAAAGGTACTTATACCTACCAATTTTAGATGCAGTTTTTGATAAACATAGGTTGGTATCATGGAACAAGTAGAATTCAATTGAGAAAAAATTGAGTTCATGGATTCTTCCTAGGGATACTATGGTCTTAAAATGAAATTAACCCACCCCCATTAGAAAATTTAGAATATGGGTCCATATTAGGATGCCTTATTGAATAGATTGTATGGCATGCCAATTATCCATTTTCTCAACCTGGATTAGGTGTCATTACTAGATATGATAATAATTAGTGGCATAAATTTTTCCCTTGGAGAGATCATCAATTTGAATATGAGGGAACAATTTTTACATGAAGGCAAGTGGCCCAATTTATAAAACAATTTTCACATGAAGTCATACTTATTGTTTGTAGTAATGGGCATAGTGTATAGGGACCTTGGGGAGCTTTGAAGCCCAACCATAGATTATATAAATAATCACATATGTGATTAATACCAATTCATGCATATATAAATCATATGATCCAAATTACTTAAGGCATGTATCCTCAAGTATGGTAGGTAATTTAAGAGGCATCATTTCCAAGAATTTCAAAGAGCATAGCAAATACACTAGCTCCTTGAGGTGACTACTAGTTGTATCTAGACTATACAGTGAGCATGGTTGTTGGTAATAAAGTGTACTCCATGTGCCTCCCCAAGTATGTACTAAATAAGCTTTCAGATCAAGAAATTTCATATCACCTTTGGTGGAGTGTGGAAAAGGATTCGATAAAATATTAAAAAACACATTTTATGGATCTCACATGATCATTGGAAAATTGTGTTATACCATAAGGAAACATTTTGGGGATGTAGGTAACAAGAGAAAGCATTATCAGTTTCCTAAATTTCCATAGTTGGATCTAAAAACTATCTAGAGATTTGGTATTCCATACCAACATATTCCTTATGACCACAAATTTCTATTCATGAATGTAAAAGATGATGCCCAAGTCTTAAAAAGGACAAAACTTGTAGGAATTAAGGAGTATCATTTAAGGATTATTCAAAAAGAGCCTTCAATTTTATTTTAAGAAATACATACTATGTTTCCACCCCCTAGAGGATGGGCTACTTCTAACTTTTAGGGGAATATACCCCAGTAACAAGTAGAATTACAAGAAGGACCTTCCAAAGTACTTCCCCTCTATTAAGGTTTGTTAATAAATATAATGGATTAAGTGAGACTAAGCACAGGGGAGCTCATGGGGATTTAATTGGCTTGGATTCCTTTAATACAAAAGGCTAGGATAATCCTATTGTATTTCTACAACAAACATCTATAGATGCATCAAAATTGTAGACATTTATAATGTAGGAGGTAGCTATTGCCTCAACTTAGTGAGCCTCCTCCCCACCATTAAAAATTACTATTTTCTATAAGATGAAGCCAAAAGATCATCCCCTCACCAAAAATTAAATAGTTGATCAACCATAAGGTATACCCTCAGCTTAGTATCAAATAGAGGTAGATCAAGAAATAGATGAAGAAGAATAACTAAAAAGAGAAAAGCAACTAAGCCTTTAAGTCAGAAAAGGGAGTAAGCCTTACAGTTAGCAAAGGGAAGTCAGCAAGAAAGGATGACAAATCAGGTAATAAGTCTTATCCTTAAGACACTTCTTCCCAAGTTTCCTCATTTTTACTATTTTTGGTTCAGTTCCTATAAGTACTATTTTGGGAACCCTATTACTCACTGCAAAGGTCAATGATATCACCTCTACCCCTGATGTTTCAATTTCTTCCACTATTGTCATGAAAATAAATTTGATCACTCCTAAATTAGAAGACATTTATTCTACCATGATTATTTCATTTTCCCCTATAGTATCATCCATGTTCATTGTTACCACCACTATTGATATTCCCTCTAGGATTGTTATAGTCTAGACCATGAAAAAGAAAAGGTCCTTTAAGAAAATTGAAACAAGTTGGCTAGCTCCCAGCTCCATGTTTCTTCCACATGGATGAATTTTCTAATGCATTCCATAAGTTCCTCTCAAGATACTACTATCACATCTTCAAATAAGGTTAAAATAAGTAAAATAGTCTATACGATCCATCCACTCCCCTAATATGGAGGTGTAGATTGGTCCAAAATCATATGGCCATCCCTTCCTAATATAGTTCTCAAAGGAGGCAGAGAAAAATCATCAAAATATCTAGAGGTGAAGGCTAAAAATAAGGAGACATAATCAATAGACCCTACCCATCTAGTGATTACACCATGGGTAGTTGATCTTAGATCAAAGGCTTCTCAAAAGTCTAATTTCAATATTATATAACTACCATCAGTAACCTCCTCATTTGATAAGCCCTCAAGGAGCATTCAAAGGGTTATAAAGAGGAAATTTGAGGATGAAGATGGGAATTAAAACATTACTGAGGAAAGGTAATAAGTATATACCTTATCTGACATAAATAACAAATAAATGGGGTAGTCCCCCTACATAAAATATTTCAAGTCCTTATCAAAAACACACAAGGGTTTTATGATAGCATTAAATGAAGGAACTAAAATGGAAAGGAAAGAGGTGGAATAGGAAATAGAGAAAATCAATGAATAATAGAAAATAGTCCATATTCTAGTAGGAATTGAAACTAAAGTTTAAGAAGCTACATCAAAATTTTATAACACTCTTGAGGCAATGAGGGAAAAATTTCCCCCCCATATAACTCAAACACATCAATTGTTTAATTATTTAAAGAAAGATGAGAATAAACTAAAATTATTGATTTTGTACACTACTAATAAGGCATATAACCATCTAGACCTAATGACACCATTAGAGGCATTAAATTCCCTTAATTTGGTGGTTATCAGAACATAGGAGGCTAAAGAGTGGGTTACCACAGCTAGGGTAGTAATGCCCAAATATCAATAACACAAAACTCTTATCTTGTATATTTTAGATGAATTGAAATTTTTGAAGGCAAGGGATACTACTGGCAAACTGGATTAGCAAAATTAGTTTTGACCAACCCATTCAAGAAGAATATAAGAATTTTAAGAAGAGTTTACAGGGGCTAACATTAGAGGATATTGAAGCTAAATTGAGTTTTTAAAGAGATAGTAACAAAAAATTAAATTGTTCAAGATCAACTTCAAAAATATGAAAGTTGAGCATGCAAAACTCTTAGAGTAAGTTAAGAGGGTGCACATACCCTCATTACTTAACATAGATATTATAAAGAAGTATCATGATATGGGTCACAAGTGTTATCTTGAGATAGATGAGAAGAAGAAGAAGAAGAATGAGGTTGTAACATTCAGTTCAACACCAATAAAAATAGTGATGACTCAGGTTGTAACATTCAGTTCAACACCAACAGAAATAGTGATGACTCCCACAAAAGTTAATGCATCCATGCAAATGTCAGCTTAGCCTTAGTTGAAAGGGATAGTTTTATTCATGTCAATTAAATGTAATGGAATTTAGGTTTTTACTCATAGTTTTCTTATGTTATAAATTAATGTAAAATTTACCTAATTTTTTTTGTAAACATTCACACATTGCATAATATTGTAAAGGCTAGCTTTAATTCTTGATAAATTTAATTTAACTATATGTATGCATTACATACAACTTTGAAATTGCAGATTATAATTAAGGTTCTAATTATACCATGTAGACACAAATTTTGCATGTACTTGGAGGATGAGGTGACCCCTCCCCAAGTATATATAAACATATGTAACCCACATTTGTAAATGGGTCAAAAACTTCAATACAAAATCAAAATAAACTCTTGATTGTCACTCATGTGTTGGTTTATTTTCTCTCCATATTCATTGTAATTAGGATTAATATTTTTGGTTATTTGATTTAATATTTATTAGTGTGTAATATTTTCAAGGTATTTTTTTAATGATTAATATGCTATTTTTAGATGTGTAATAGATATTGAAGAATTAGTAATTATATTGATCATTTTTTGAGTAAGTTGATTGTTTCATAATATTGAGTGTGTATAGGTGCTTTCAATGATATAGTATTATATGCATGTGTAATACCTACATTAGATAACTCACTGGTCCAATTCATAATATACTAAGGGTGTGAAATAGCTACTCTAAAAGGTGAAACCTTTTATTAAGACCCCTAAGTTTCCTATATCAAACTATCTTAGACTACTTGACCATGTTTATTTGTATGTGTACAATAGTTTTTAGTAATAGACATTAGTTCTAAAATGACTTGTCCACTTATAATCCATCTTGAAGGTTATTTTTGAAGACATAGAGTCCTTTTGTGTTCTAAACTTCCCTCTATTTATGATTTTATTTATGAAACCTACCCACTCTAGATTAGTGTCCATTCACCTACCAACTCGCTTAGTTTTGTATTTATTTTATAAACCATTCATCCATTAATAATCCTTGTTAAAAACCTACATGTCCTACCTATTATCCCATCACTTGGTTGTTAAAACCACATACCTATAACTCATTCCCTAGAGTGGAGTTTACATCCATCAAGATCTTGAAGTGTTAGAGGCTACCTCTTTATGAATTGGTGTGCATAAAAACCACATCAACAATAACTACCTTTAATGGCATTGTTACAATTTTGGAATTAAGGCATCTTACACAATAATTATTCACATAAAAAATAAAAATGTTTATACACACTTATGTACACATCTCCTTTAATATAGTAATTTCACTTCATTTCATCACTAGAATAAAAGGGAGGTAAATGTAGACACTCAAATTTAATCATTAAGTGTTTGAAAATTATTAACCTTGACATCCGTACCTTTTTTGGTCTATTCATCATTTAGTTAACTTGAAATATATTTGGTATCCTTCACTATTCTATTTAATATCTTTAAAACACTAAAAACATCATTCAAGCATCCTTATTTTTCTTATATAGTATTGCCAACCAATCCCAATTGTCTATATCCTTTTGGGACAAGACCAAACTAATAAAATAAGGCCACAAACTAGCCTTATACACTAGTGCAACCTTATCCCCTATGCTCTAATGGTAAATTATCAAATTCAAGGAATTCATATTACCCCTACCAAAATTTTATCAAGGTTTATTAATATAAATATTCAAAATATTCCTTTATATAAGCACATCAAGGTCATTTAAAATACATATAATAATCACTTGGAAATTATACTTCACATTCATAAAAAGGGCTCTAATATTTCCAATTTGAATTATTATTTATTATAAAAATCATAAGCCAAGTCTAAATTCTTTTTATCATATGTCAAGAGCATTAATTTTCAAGAATTCAATTCAATTTATCTGGTTACATTCACATATCAAAGATCAAGATTCACACACTCACCTTATGTGGAAGAACTACATCTGTCTGATGCCATTTTGGGTTATGTAGAAAACACTCAGATTACATAAGGTTTTTTAATGATAGATCAGCGATTAAATTTTTTTGATTATCCCCTTTTTTATTTTATTTTCATTTTGGTTCATTTTATATAATATAGGGTTTGGACTTTGCATGTATTCCATGTGGAAAATTGGCACACACATACAATTAATAACCCTCTCAAACAATCACAAGTGCTCAAGTACAAAAAAATTACACTATCAACTAGGACATGGACATATTCAATAGATAAGGCCACAGTGTGTCCCTATCCTCCTAGTGTGGCCTTACCCCAACATAGTTTGAAAGTTTTGTTTTGGTTTTGACATAGTCTTGGAGTTTCTACATTCAATTTTCATCAATAGTTTGTCTACAAAATTAGCATAAATCTAGTTTGATCTAGTTTTACATATCGACTTGTTAATCTACTATTTATAGCTCACTTTAATTTTTTTAAATCATTTTATTATGCATTTATATTTTTTATATTCATTAGATCTAATTCAATTATTAATAGTTTTATGTTTGTTATATTTCATTTTTAAATTAAGAAAGTAACATTAAACACATTTTATGATAGGTGTAGATCTTATGATAAATAATTTCTTAGAAGAAAATATTTTTCCTTTGGTATCTTAATATGCACAAGTTAGTAGTTGAGCCCTAAGCTTAAACAACTCAAAATCAAAAACCCTAAAACATGCAACTTTTCAAACTAGAATTATAATCATAGGGTTTAAAACATAGCTTAAATGTTTTCACTATTTTTACTTTAGAAGTGGGGTTACCAAGTTTTTATAGTTGGCTTTGGTATTTACCTCTCTCTTTGGTATTCACCAAATCAAAGTGAGCTAGGTACTATACTAAAATTATTTCGGGCACTAAAATATGTAATTGAGCCTATTGGATTTTAAATATGGTACTTACAACTATCACGCCTAGTGAAATTATATTTAATTTTTCATGAAGGTTCTTGTACACACCTAAATTTTTCATGATGTAACATTTTTATGACATTAAATGATGATTCAAGGGCCTCTATAAATATTAATATGCTCAAACCTAGTCTTCTTCTAAATTTCCCTTTTGCTTCTTTTCATGCCTTTTCTAATTGCCAAAATTTCAAAATATGGGATTCAATATTCCAAACCTAATACTTTTTAAGTTTATGGCAAAACCATTGATGGTATTCATGCAACACCGCCTAAATATAGCAATAATTTTTCTACCATTACATGCAATTTTTAATTTCACTCTTAAAACACACATTTTCATATATTATACATGTTTGACCCTTTGATTTTTATCTTATCATCTTATAATTAGGTCACCAACACTCTAATTAACTCAAATTCATTCTCAATTCAATATTATCTAACTTCAATTTAACCTTTGTGAGCCAAATCTTGTTATCTCCTACATGCAACAATAATTCATTTTTTATAAATAAATCTCTTTACCATTAAAATTAGATGTAAAATTTTTATAGAGAATTAAGTATTTAAGTATTTGAGAGAGATATAGTCTACCTTCTATAGTTTTACTAAGAAATCAACCCATTCCCTATAATAAATTTCTAGTCACAATTATTATTTGGATAAGGAGGCTCATAAATCTATAGCACAATACTTTATTGTTTGTGAGAACCAACCATAGTTCAACTATTATTATTATTTAGTATGTTCATTCAATTAAATTACTTTCACACTCCTCTTTACAGATGATCTTTGGGTCATTATCATGTAAATATACAAGGATGTATTAAGTGAAGGATTTGGGTGTTTTCAATTTTAACAAGTTATTCTTGTAATTTGTCATCTACTTTGGTAAGGTTGGGGGATTTTTTATTTCTTCTTTCTTGATTTCGTTTATATCTTCATTAAATTATATTTTATTTGATGGTTTTATGACATATATGAAAAGAATAAATATAAAAATAAATTATTTTATGCACCTTGTTGCATTACAAATCATTTAGTTTTCTTAGAATCTCACTTACACAAAAAACCCATTGGCAATATCTTTGCATGTTTACTTTTAAAATTCAAGAATTAATTTATTTTATTTATTATAGTACATTTTCTTTCTATTTCAAATTTAATCACTCACACACACACACACACACACACACACACACACACACACACACACACACACACACACACACACACACACACACACACACATGTGCATGTGTGTGTGTGTGATCACACACATGCACACACGGATGCATAAACACACGCATGCACACACTCATGCATGAACACATGCATGCACACACACACACACACACACACAAATAAATTATCAATTAACCTTAATTTATATAATAATTTAATAAAATATTGCATCAACAATCCCATCTTAATTTTTCACACACTTGAAAACCCAAAGCATAAAAAAACCTATATTAAGGTTTTCATATTCACATTAGATGAGACAAATAAAAGTCATTTAGAAATATATTTATTTATTTTTAGTTATAATTTAATCATTAAATAATAATTAGGTATGTATATAAAATGTGATAATCATAGGTCAATATTTAACTAGGTATCTTGAAAAACACTAGTTTGTATTCATTACAAAGTATAAATAACTTGTGCATTTCTATCCATACAATCAATTTTTTATGCATTCATAAAATCTAAAAAAATAGTTTTCAAATATTTAATTTCATATTTCTATTTTTTTGGTACCTACATAATACTCTTTAAAAAACATAAAAACAAATTAGTCTTTTTTCATTTTTTAGATTCATTATTTTTAGTGTATTTGTAGTTTATTATGTTGATTCAAAAATAAATAGAAATCTCTTGATCTAGATAAACATTAGTCATGTAAATACATTAGTTAATAAATCAAAAATTAGTATATTTATAAAACAAAATTAAAAAAACAACAATATAACTTTAGAAAAAAAAACATGTAGAAAAAACATGAATCAAATATTTCTTCACCCTTGGGGTGATGCTCCCTAGACAAACACATTTATATAGAACATGATTATTTCCATGAGTAACTACCCTTGTATTAGCACAAAACATTCAAAGTGACATATATTTTGAGCTTTATTTATAAGTTGTATTATCAAGATCATTTAAAAATTTAATTATTATCCAACTAAATGTCATAGATAAACAAACAAGGCTATCTAAATCCTAGCTATCCAAGTAGATTCAGCTATTTGCTCACCAAGATAGTAACCTTAAAATATCATTTAATCATTGATCATTTGGTCTAGTCTCGTATCATTTTATTCACTATGCATATGACATTACCTAGGAAATCCTAGCCTAATATAATTGGTCAGGTGTTGTGGGTTATTTAGCCCAAATGCAACCCATTCAAGGAGAGAAACATAGACCAAGAACTATGTTATTTAGTTCTTTTATAATTAGGGTACTCTTTATATATTATTCATAATCAGTTTATAAAATTATATGAGCATTATGAAGTGACTAAATTATATTAATATAGACATGTTAATCCTTTGAGATAAATAATCCATAATCCTAATAGACCAATTCATTTAAACCAACTAGCTCATCATGTTCAATGACTTAAAAGCAATCAACTAGACCAATATTTAACATCTTCCAATCATTTCATCCATTGTTTTGACCCAAACTCAGGAAGTCAAGTGCACAAGGAAATACTATCACATTTTTTACATACAATTCCCTACTACCATGTTATTAATTAACAAACTTGACTGCATTCCCACTAATGTTATTTCACAATATAAGTGATGGACATTTTATCCCATGATGTAAATTGTATTTTTTCACAATAAGATTATTTTGATATTTGTCATTCATTTGAGTCTTCCATTTAAATAATGCATATTTACAACTTCAATTTTTTGAAATTCACATGAGTGTGCTCAATATTTTAAGCTCTTGATCTACATTTTTTATTGACCACAAGACATTTTCTTGGTAGAAGCCTTGAAATTTTATTCAAAAATTTGGAACACCTAGCAACTTTGTTGTATTCTTCTTCAAAAACTTCAAAACTTTCATGGTATCTTATATAACTTTAGATTCCTACAATATTTGAAATTAATTCATCCACACTATAATTACAATCCATTAAATTGACCACATTTTCAATATATTTAAGGTTTTCATTAAATTAATATATTCTACTAAATCTCTTACTATGGATTTTAAGTTATCATCTATCAAACCATGAGTTGATTCATAGTTGTTTATAAGTATGAACATTTTTGTAGCCTACAATTATGCACATATATATTTTACATATATCATTGGATTTTAACATAATACCTCTTTTTAGATGTTATTTTAACATGTTGTAAATATGTTTCATAAACTTCTTTGATAATATGTAACTTCCCAATCCCTTTGACCAATTTTTGGTCATCTATGACTATTAATAGAGTTTATCTCATTTTACATTGGTGAGAAAATAAAATATCATAAAATAATTTGTTATATTGGAAAATTTATCTATTATGTTGAAAATTAATCATTTTGAAAAAGATACATTAGTTCTATAATCCTTCGCATCACTATCAATGCCAATGGATAACATGAGGTGATAAATATTTATAATGCACAAGTTTGTTGATAACAAAAAAACTAAACATGTCCATGTCGATAGAAGAACATTTTTATTCTAAATGTGTACCAACATATAGGCTATTATTTGATATTATTGAAACCTTTTTATTTCCAAAATATCATTTTAGTTATTCAATAATATCACATCTTTTATGTCATTCTTGGTGAGATATATTAAAGATGTTGGATATACTAACATGAAATCTATTTTTGGTCACCCTATGATTTTTTTTTGGTCCAATAATGAAGCCATATTATGTAGGTGGTAATTATTTTCATGATTTACAAAAATAGGTGGAAGAGGCCTTTACATACACATACAATAGTGACAAACATGTCATTATTATTTCCCATAGTTTAGGATGACTATAGATGTATTTACTATACCAACAAAAAAAATCATAGAAACATCAATAAATAAATAAAATTATTTTCCATTACAACATCATCAGGAGGAACAATATATTAAATGATAAATTTTGAATCTAGGTATTTTTTTTAACATTCATATTGTAAAACCTATATATTTTAGGAGAAAAAAAATGAGTTATGACATTAATATGTGGCTTACACATGTTCTTGAAGTATTTATAAATAAAGATCTAGTCATAATAGAAAAATAAATTATTCAACTTTGGAAATTTTAGAGTTTTTCAAGGACATAATTTTATGAAGTCATTTATTTATATAAATTTCAGATTAGGCCTCTCATTAAAAATTTGGAGGCTCACAACGTATTAGTAACATTGATTATTGGAACATGAAAAAACACTATTAAGACATTAATTAGGATGAGCTTATCCATCACATGAGTTTTCAATTTTAAAAATTGACTATCCAATGGTATGTATACCTCTTTTTAGGTGATGATTTATCATTGGATAGTAATTTTTTCAATTTACAAACTCTTGTGATGTTAAAATTATTTTATCTATAAAAAGGGTAGCTTTAATAAACAACAATAAATTACTATAGGTGATGGCATTGGAAATGTCAACTTTTAAATTTTTTTAGATACTATATCAAATTAGCATGAAACAGGTGGTAAAAAAATTAATATTCTTATAATACTCATACCACCTTTTTAAAAAATCCCTCCTTCCTAAAAAATCTAACTAGTTAGGGAGTTTTTAGGGTTGTTTTAGTTTGTTTTGTGGTTATAACCATGAGTTTTATCTAATCACTTGTGGGTCATGAATACCACATGACCAACCTTACTATGTAAATCAACTATGTTTTAAATGTATTCATTTCAAATATTAAAAAATGATGATTCAATCCTAAAAATTGTTAACAAGATTTTGGGTACCAATTTACAGATATCACATTCAAATGTAATGTAATTATTCCCAAATTAATGATTTTTTTTGTAAATATATATATGATTATAGATCATATCAACTAATATTCACATTTACAATCTTTAGGATAATGAGGCCAAGATTACCCATAAATTTTAAAATCACCCAAGTTGTAGAAGATTATAGTAATCTCTTTTTTCCTTCTTGCTAGAGGGAATTGATTATTTTTGGTAAAAACAACCCAAGAAAAGGGAATATATGGAGGAATAATTAAAGTCTTTAAAACCATATTTTATTGTGATTCATAACCATAAATATATTTTAACTATTTTTCAGAAGATATCTAGTTAATTTTAAGGGATTTATTTAAGTGACCTTCTTGCTTCCATAACATGTTGTCTCAGATAGTCTTAGGTTAGTGTCCTATGAAGGGGTTTTTTAATCCTAATTTAACCATGTAGTATATCCCATGGAATATATCTAAGTAATTTATGGGATAAAATTGATTATTATCCCATATTAACAAAACTCTAAAAGTTCTTTATGGATCATTTTTTGATAGGGGAAAAGGGGGCTACAACTTTCCTACACCCACTTAAATTTATTTTTGACACATGACAGATTTTTTAATGAAATAATTCATGTGGGGATTTTTCTAGGGAAAATATTATATATTTATTCTAAGTGCATTATTAAAATTTCACTTCCATTTCTTCTAAGCACATCAACCTACATCATGCTGCTAAAACCCCATCAATGGTATATCTAGATTGTCATTGAAGTTTTAAACCATTTATTTCTATGTTTTTAAAATGATATTGTAAATTTATTCAATATTTATGACATTATTTTAAATTAATTTTTGTATATTCTGAAGGTATAAATTATTTTAGGCTTTATTATATCCATTATATTGGGAAGTGGTGGTATGCCCTAAAATATAAAAATTGCATGCTTTAAGAAATCATAACATGTATATTTTAATTCATTTCCTCACATATGTTGCATTATTAAAATGGTATTTAATAATATTAATGACTCATTATTTATAGCATTAAGTGAGAATGTTGGTGGCGGGAAAAATCATTTTAGAAGTTCATGCATGTTAGAGAAGATGGTGTTATTGTTAATAATACCATTAATTAAATTATGGTGATGTGGGAAAGTGTGTGGAAATAATAATGAAAATGGTGAATTTTTTATTGGAATTCCTATAATATTAGGATACAAGCATAATAGTAGTCTAAAAATTCATTTTTTTTCTAATTGAAAGCCTAAGAATATCAAACTAGGCTAGGTATAAATAAAAAGGTGGCCTTTGAAAGCTATGCTTGGTAAAATGTTAAAGGATTTTAGAATAATTATAAAATATTTGATTTGGTATGAAATTTTTGGTAAGGAGGATGTCCATATGGGTGTTTATATTAACCCACAATTTTTTTTTAAACCTGCATTTAAATCCATTATATCAGAAGCTCAAGTGGGTTTATTTATAAGCATTTTTGTGAGGCCCTATGATGAAATAAAATTAGTTATAGTTTGAGAATATTTTTGATAAAATAATACAATGGATTATGGTGAGAAATTTATGATATATATATAGACAAGAGGTTTTAATTTCCATTTCTAATGAATCACAGCTTCTATATTATTTTAGTCCTTATTTGTTGCATTGATGGGTTGGTAATTAATCTTGAAGTTTATACACTTTCCATCATCTAATATATTTTATTTGGGTCATTTAAGAATCCTTTTATGTTATCATGGTTTTTTTATAGGCTTATATGCAAAAAAATATATTACCTTCTACTTGTTTCATCCACAACTCCTTGGAATATTGACACCAATAACACCCTTTTGTATTCTATGATTTCGCTAGTTTTTGGGTATGAAATTACTCAATTTTTAACATATTTTCATTGGATCCATCATCTCCTGCCTATTTTTTTAATCTAATGAATTTTTCATTTATTATTTTTTTTCTTAATATGTTGCCAAATGTTAGTGTTGACTATTTCAACCACAAGTCAAAATAGGTCAACACCCTATTGTAAAAAACTTGATATAGTGGTATATTAAGATGTAAAATGATATGTCATGGTCTTATTTTATGTCATTTAATATTATATTAACCTTGGTCCTAGTCAAATTTAGTCCTAAGTCATTTTATATCACATAGGGTCATATTTGATCTATTAATGAAGGTTGTATGGTTTCCCTTGGTAGACAAGTGTTCTAAACTATATTTAAATGCAATCCATCTCAAATACTTGTTATTTATATCAGTAATAATTTAAATCTTGTAGTTAAAATGTTAAAATCAATAAAATAATTGAAAAAGGATGATTTTGGTGGTTTTATAGCATATAAAGGATTGTGGCACATGTGGAAAGCTTATGCAAGGACTCTTAAACTTAAATAAACTCACATTGAAATTTTATATGATTTTTATGTCTCAAAAATGATTGAAAACCATTTCATTTATTCATCTCTCTTCTTGGCATACAATGTTGTTCAATAGTTTTTCTCATGGTACAACTAGTAGGAGAGGTTTTAGGTCAAATACTCTTGTGGGATGATAGTAAGCTCAGTCCACTTACATTTCATAGTAGGATTTAAAATATTGGTTTCCCATTATTTATGAACACATTCTAAGAATTTAACTATCTCTTTTTGCATCTAATCCCCCCACCCTATAGGTTTTATTCTTGTTTGAGCTAGTCCGTACAATATAATTGATAAAAGTACTTCTATAGGAGTTAAACATGCTTATCTCATGATTTCCATATTTTTTACATGTTTGGAGATGATTGGATGAGCCAAACATCTCAAGTTTTAGGTTGAGTACACTAATGGAGTTGCATATAGGTTTCATCAACTACAGAGGTTTTCCTTTTTGTATTAGTTTTAGATGAAGGTGACATGTTATATTTCATGCTTCCCATGTCTTTTCAATTCACCTATCCTTCCAAGATCAATTTCAAAAGGTCTCATATGAATTTTTTAGTCAAGAAAAGATAACACAATCAGGTTTCTACATGATTTTCATACATAACCATGTTAATCAGAGTTCTTGAAGCTTTCCTAACATCCATGGAGATTTAATGAACATAAGTACCTCTATAAGCACCTTCAATTAAGCTATTCTAAAATGGCATAGTGATCACCAAGTGAAAAGGTGATAACTTTAATTGGGAGGAATTTTAAGGTTTTCTTGATGGATATAAAGATAGTAAGACTCTTAAAAAGTGTCACATCATCCCCTATATAGACTAGTTTGAGAAAAGGAAGACCACCTTGGTGTCAAGTGTGAAGTATGAGTGAAAGGTGATTATGACTATAGACAGTGAGAACACTTGTCCAAAAGAATATTGATGGTTAGGGATATATCCAATACATATTGGAGCCTATTTATAACCCTTCCTTCATAGTGTAACTATTTCATCTATCCTTATTCTATTATGGAGTTTTCAAGGAAGTCCAAATGATGAAGGAAGTTTCCAAATAGGTAATTGAAGAGTCCTATACTAGATTTAAGGATTTTTATGCTTAGAGATGACATTTTTATATAAAAACCTTGAATGGTATATTTCATCTTCTATTCCCCTACAAATGTATCTCCTTATCTCAGATTGACACTTATTCTTATCACTCTTGAACTTCATTCTCCTCTCTCCTCTCTCTCATTCTATAAGTACTAGCCATTTTGTCTCTTGTTTAATAATTACACACCATGTATGGTGAATCCCTACTTGTTTTATGTTGTAATTTGACTTTGAATAATATAATAAATCTGGTTTTGAGTTCATAAACATCTTGTTTAAGTGTGTAAAGTGATGAATGGTGAGGTTTAGAGATAAGCTTATATCCTTACTTCTCCTTATCCTTTCATGTCTAATGCAAGAACTTCTCATTTGAATAGGTCATATAGAGTGTAACTAGTGTGTTTGGATCCCTTAAAGTGTGTAATTTTAGTTATAGTTTTAAATTATATATATGGTCTACTTACCTTGAATTAGTTCATACATATGACCTCTATATTGAAATACTAATGTTAGAATATCTTAAGACTTTGAAGTTAGTTTATAGGTCTTATTTCTTAGTGAAATAAGTATTATGATCTCATGGATATATTTATGGTGTATCACCTCCTTAGAGGATTTTCCCTTCATGCATATTTTTCCCCTTTTCCCATCAATAATTAATTATCATAGGCGATAAACACTTCAAGATCAATTTGGGGAGCTATCCCTTAAACCTAGTGGTCTACCTCTACTATATGCAACCCATAAGCCTATAGGTATTCTAATGTTTCCAAAATATTAGAGTAGGATTAAACAACCTCATTTACAATGCAATATTTGGTGATAAATAGTTATATCATGTTTGATGGGACCCATTATCCTAAATATAACTTGCCAACGTGAATGTTGGTCTTGACAACATCAATTGCATATTGGTATGCTACCTAGCATATGTAAACTATATTTAAGGTATAATATTGTTTTAGATGATTGTTTTGTCATATATTTGTGATCATACTTCATGGTCCTTACTAGGTCATCTTCTAGTTTAGTTTTCTATCCTATAAATCTACCTCTTTAACTTAAACTTCCTCTTGAAGCTCAACATTCTTATCATATTCTACCATTTGAAGAGAAAGAAGACTTTTCTAGCCAAGAAGATCAAGAGAGTGAGGAATAATTTAAAGAAAACATGGCTAGGCAACATTCCTTTCCAACTTCTAACACTTAAAATCCAATTCATCTTGATGCCTATGATGACATTCCCCTTAATTCTAAAAAGAGTGTTCCTACATTCAATGGTGAAGTCCATGCCACTCCTAGTGAGCACATTAGGGATACATCAAAATTTTATAGTTTTCACAATGTCACTAACGTCAAAATTTCCATTAGACTTCTTTCCATGTCCCTTAAAGGGAAATAAATTTATTGGTGTAGGACTTTACTTGGTGGTTACATCATAACATGAGATGATTTTGTAGTGTTTATAACTTCAATATTTAAGGATAAGAGTGACCACACTTCACTCATACATCAGCTCAACATGATACAAAGATCCCCCAAGTAAATAATGTATGACTTTAATGAGAGTTTCCAAAAGACTTGGTATAGTTTGCCTCCCCCATGAGACCACCTGATAGATTTGTCTTTCATACATTATTGAGAGCCATTGGTACTAATATTTCCATCATGTTTCAATTTATGGGTGGTTTCACTCTTCCTAAAGTATATGACCTTTCCATTAAATCTAAGAATCATCTCATTCAAGTAGGAAATTTGTCTCCAAAAGTGTTTATTCCTCTTCTTCCTAATGTTCCTATTAATTCTCCAAACATTTCCTAGGTTCCTAATGATAATTCCAAGTCAAAGACTTCTCCTAAGAATGAAAAAGATGATAATGATTAGAGGGCAAGATACTAAGCCTTAGAGGATCAAACTAGGTAATCTAATATGAAACATGGTGTGAATTAGAACCTATATCCCTATCATTATAAATATGGTCAAAAATATGGGCGAGGGAGAGGTTAAGGTCAGCCTAACTTCAATAGGATTGCCAATGTGTACAATCCTACTTCCACATCTAATACAAGAGAAATGGTGCCAGTGTATCACAATCTGATCCAAGAAGAAGAATGGTAACAAGGAAAATTCATGGATTCCAATGAAGGTGGAGAAAAATCTCTAGTTTTTCAAGGAGAATTCACTCCTTTAATATCAATAGAATATGAAGTATTAATGTATGGAAGTGAAGGTTGATAACCTCAAGGAGAAAGTTTTACTAATTTCTTAGTTAAAGATACTTTTGTGATTAACCAAGGAATTTTGGTTATAAACAACACTAAAGATAAGAGTAAGGCTCTAAGAGATGTTAATGGTGTACCTATAAGTTTATATGGTCTTCTTACAAGGCAACAAAGAATGGCTATAAACATGGTAGTCCCTAACACTCCTCTACCTTGTCCAAATCAGAATGTGGGAAGGTCTATTTAAAATGCTTCAATAGCTCAAGTTACAAAAACTTCCTTGGCTCTAAGTACTCAATAGAATGTAATAATTTCTTATTTAAACATTTTATATTCATTGTATAATGTTAAGGCATCCATTTTCTTTTGGGATGTCATTCATTTGCTTGGACAAAAATATCTCTTATAAAAATAGTTGTCCACTATCCATGCTAGTCCTTCATCATCAAGTCATGATCATGGTCATGTTTCTCTTATTAATTCCAATAATAACATTGTGGAACTATATATAAGAGCTAATAAGCCTCCAAATTTCTACCTTACTCTCATTGTGGGTGATAAACTAGTTCATAACTACATAGTTGATAGTGGGGTCTCTATATTAGTGATGCCCAAAGTCGTAGCTGATAAGTTGGGACTATAACATGAACAACATAGTAAGGGAGTGCTTTAGTTAGATGGTAAATCTAAAAATTTATTAGGATTGAAGATTTTCTTGCATGATTATCCTAGTTTTCCCATCTTCTATGTCATTGTGTATTATTGACTTGCCTACTAATTTTGCAATCTATTTTTCAATAGATTTTACAGCCAAGATAGGAGCTTACCTCACAAATTATTGTTCCTTCTTATCCTTTAGGACAAGATATGTAACAAATGTGACCATAATAACTCAACTAATTTATAGATTCCACATTGAGCCTTATTTATAAGTAAGTTCCAATCTCAATTATGTGATCACTTAGAAGGAGGAGTCTATTGTAGATAATGGTGCTTCTTCCAAGATTGAAGGTATAAATTACTTGTTTCTAGATGAGTATGGTATAGATACTTATGAACATGATCCATATACATATTTTTAAAAAACTAACCTTGGGAACTATACCATCTATGTAGGAACATTTAAACAAGCTAAGGTAAGTGTTGAGAATTCTCTCTCACAAGATATTAAAGGTAATTACCTGATCTATGTGTATGATGATGATAACATGAAGAAAATGATAAAAAATATGATGATAACAACCATGTAATTTTTCCTACACTTGATTAGATAACCCTTTAAGATGACATTTTTGAGGAAGAAGATGATATATGGTAAAGGTTTAATGCCATATGTCAAAATTTTTATAAATTGGGTAATACTAATTCTCCTCCAAAGAAATGAATTTTTGATATCAGATTTATTAATGAAACTAATGAGTAGGCTCTTTAGTGTTTGATCAAGGCTAAAAATGAGTGTCATGTCATGAGTGAGGATGAACATCAATCTATTGTCCAAAGGTCTATAGTCATAAAGAAGCCTAGTGAAGTCAAGGCAGATGTGTTTGAGATTGATGAACAATAAAAATTTAAACCTAAAGATGAACCATATAAAAATATAATGGATCGTAAGTAAGATGAACCTAAGGGTTTCATACATCAAGAACACCATGGTAGTGAATGGAGTGAAGGTGAGACAATCCTAATCATTCCTAATCTACAATTTAAGGACTATAGATCAGATATGATAGAGATTAAGTTGTTGTAGCTCCAAACAAGTTATTTAAAATTAAATAGAGATAATTCATGAAACACCAAGGTATTCCACTTGCAGGGATGAGGAGACATAAATAAGATAATCTTTTTTATCATCTACATATTCAAGTCATTGATGATGGACATGCTTCACATGATAAGTTACTTTCATGGAGTGACAAAGATGTAATAATAACCATATTTGACCATAGTTAAATCATGGTAAGTTTTTTTCAACTCAAAGAGTGAGGTCTTGTAAATACTATGTTAGGTGTGTGTCTTTTTTTTAGTTGTTTGTGTGTGTGTTCCATAAGTGTTCTTGAGAACACATATTTGATTCATTTGGTGTGTCTTCTTTTGTGTGCCCTTTTTTTTGTTTAGTTTGGTTTAAAAGGCAAAATTAGTGTCAAAATTTTTCATATTTGACTCCATTTCGCAATGGATAGGAATAGACTACTGGTCTTGGCATAACAAACATACCACCCCTATAAAATCACCAAAAATGTTGACTAGTTTGACCACAAGTCAAAATATGTCAACCCCATATAGTAAAAAACTATATATAAAGGTATATTAATATGTAAAAGGGTGTTTCATGGTCTTATTTTATGTCATTTAATATTCTATTAACCTTGTTCATAATCAAATTTAGTCGTAATTCATTTTATGTCATATAGGGTCATATTTGAGCCATTAATGAAGGTTATACAATTTTGCTTGGTATAAAAGTGTTAAAAAATATATTTAAACATCCTAAATTTCATATCTTTGTCAATTAAGTTAGTCCTAACTGAAATCTTGAAGGCACTATGTTAAAATCAAGAAAATAATTGAAAAAGGGAGGTTTTGGCAGTTGTATGGCCTATAAAAGAGTGTGCCATGTGTAGAAAGATTATACAAGGAATATTAAACTTTATTTAACTCATATTTACATTTTATATACTTTGGAAGTCTCAAAAATTAATGAAAACCATTAAATTTCTTCATCACTCTTTTTGGCATACATAACTAGTCAACAAGTTTTCTCAAGGTATGGCAAGTAGGAGAGGTTTAAAGTCAAATAATATTATGGGGTGTTAGTTAAAATTAGTCCAATTATATTTCATGGTATGATTAAAATATTTTTTACCCATGCTTTATGAACAAATGATAAGAAGTTAACTATCCTTTTTTAAATGCTAATCCCCATACCCTACATGTCTTCTTATTGTTTGAGCTGGTCCATAAAATAAACTTAATGGAATTTTGTATATATGAGGTAGGCATCCTTATATAATTATTTCCATATTTTTTTACATGTTTTGAGATGAGTGAATAAGCCAAATATATCATGTTTTAGGTTGATTACACTAATGGAGTTGTAGATAGGTTTCATCAACTACAAAGGTTTTAATTTCCTTTACTATTTTTAGATGAAGGTGACATGTTGTATTTCATTATTCCCATGTATTTTTAATTCACCTCTCCTTCCAAGATCAGTTTCAAAATGTCTAACATGAATGTTACAATCAAGAAAAGACAACACAATCAACTTCCTACACAACTGTCATACACAACTAGGTTAATCAGAGTTCTTGAAATTTTCATAACATCCATGGAGATGTAACGAACACATGTACCTCTACAAGCACCTTCACTTCAACCAATCTAGAATTTCATAGTGAATGAAGAGTGATCACCAAGTGAGAAGTTAATAACTTTAATTGGGAGGCCTTTTAAGGTTTGCTTGATGGATCTAAGGACAAGAAGACTCTTCATAATTGTCACATCATCCCTTGTATGGATTGATTTGAGAAATTGAAGACCACATTCGTGACAAGTATGAAGTATGAGTGAAATAAAGGTGAATATTTATGATTAGGGACATATCCAATGCATGTTAGAGCCTTTTTATAACCCCACCTTCATAGTGTAATGATGTAATTTGTCCTTAGTCTACTATAGAGCATTCAAGTAAATCCAAATGATGAAGGAAATTTACAAACATGTAAGGGAAGAGTCTTACACCAAATTTGAGGAGTTTTATACTTGGAGATGACATTTTTCCATAGAAACCTTGCATGGTTTATTTCACATTATATTCCCCTATGAATGTAACTCCTTATCTCAGACTGAAACTTGTTATTATGTCTCGTGAACTTCATTCTCCTATCTCCTCTCTCTCATTCTATAAGTACTAGCCATTTTGGATCTTATTTAATAATTCCACACCATGTATGGTGAATCCCTAATATTTTTATGTTGTACTTTGACTTTGAATAATATAAGAAATCTAGTTTTGAGTTCATAAAAATCTTGTCTAAGTGTGCAAAGTGATGAATGGTGAGGTCTAGAGGTAAGCTTGTATCCTTACTTCTCCTTATTCATTCATGTCTAGTGTAAGAAGTTCTCATTCTAATAGGTCATATAGAGTGTAGCTAGTTTGTTTGGCTCCCTTAAAGTGTGCAAGTGTCTTTATATTTTTCAATCAGATATCTAGTCCATTACCTTAAGTTGTTTCATTCATATCACCTCTATATTGAAATACTAATGTTAGAACATCTTAGGACTATGAAGCTAGTTTATAGGTCTTATTTATTATTGAAATAAGTATGATGATCTTATGGAAATCCTTATAGTGTGTCACCTCCTTAGAGTAGTTTCCCTTCATGCATATTTCTACCTTTTTATCACAAGCAATTGGTTAACATAGGTGATAAGCAATGCAAAATCAATTCAGGGAGCTAACCCTTAAACTTAGAGGTCTACCTCTACTATAGGCAACCTAAAGGCCTAGAGGTATTCCAATGTTTCCTAAATCTTAGAGTAGGCATGATCAACCTCCTTTAGGGTTCCATATTTTGTGACCATAGCTAGTTTTCTCAACTCTTTGGTTTTTGTGTAACAAGTATTTAATTTATCCATGAATCTAAGTATTACATAACCTTAAATATGATTTGCTTCGGTCCACCATTTTTATCATTGTGGTTAGACTTTCAAAATATAGAACAATATTATATATTGTGATATAAATAATCCAAATAGTAATCAATGCCAAAACTATAACATGGTTAAATCACGGATAGTAAATAAATATAAATAGAGGAGTTATAATGTAAATATATTACATAGAAATCCAAACCAATCCATTTATGGAAAAAATAAATAAAGGGACATTGTAACCCACCTCATTCCTCTAACAACGTAATTTTTCCTTATTAAGGGATCCAAAATCCAATACCCCTCAATCATAGGTATAATAATAACAATGATCTAATTCATTTAAATATACCAAAAAACCCACCAATTAAAAAAATGACCAAATACCATTCAGATTCAGATAGTCCATTATATGTTATTAATAACCTATGTCAATTAATTTTAATTATATTTTCATTCTATTTTTAAATGCTACATGTTTTTATTTGAATTTATTATCATATGCATTTCATTTCACTATGTTAGTGATATTTGAACATATAATGGCTTAGTGTTTAATATTTTCAAGCATAAATTTATTGTAGACATAGACATGTTATTTTAACTTCTCATGAATAATTTTTTGCATTGGTAAATCCCTAAAAATGGTGTTTTTTTAAAGTATTTTGAATTAATTTTGTAAGATGAGTCACCAAATGAAGTGTACTTCTTATATGATTATAACTTCTCAGAATTTGTTCGAAGTAACAAGAAGACAACAAATAGGTACTTATACTTATTGGAGATAATTAATTTTTTATAGAATCCAACAACTCACTAAAATATGCACCACCTTTTGAACTTGCCCCTTTTAATCAAGAATAAATGAGAATGAAGCAACCTGATATTCTTGAAAATGAGTCTTTTAACCAACTATTAATGGGTAGATCTCATTGGATAATTTTATACACTTTAGTTCTAATTGAATCAGAGTCTATTTAAAGAGAAACACAATCAAACTATGGTGCAATGAAATAGGAAATATCATCTACTTAAAAAACAAGGTAGTGCATAATTATTGATTTATTCATGGTGTTGATCATACAAAAAACCAATGTTGAGATCAATGGGAAAATGTTTTTCCTAATTTTAAAATAATATGGGATTATGAATCACATATTCCATATAGTCATGATATTCATTATAACATGACAACCCAAGAGTGAATTGATTCAAAAACTTAAATAAAATTATGTGAAAGAAATTTTTGATGTGATGGAGGTAAATTTTGGTTTTGATCAATTAATCAATCTTAAATATATATGACTCTTATTCACCAAATGAAACAATGAATCTGAAGAATTTTTGAGCTAGGTGAAGACTCCTGATGAAGAGAGAAAAAAATATACTAGAAAAAATGAATATCAACAAGAAAAATAACTAGTATAAAGAACACTTTTATGGAGAACAATAAGATGGTAATTTCAAATTTACATATAGATAAAGAGGGGTGTATGAAATGCCATGAAATGGATTATGATTTGATTTAACAATGTCATAAAAAGGACTCTACTTGATTGAAAAACGTATGCAAAAATGAAAATACAAATGAAGAGATACTAATAAAAATTAAAGAGCAAAAGATCAATTGTGCAATTGAGTTTAGTTTCAACTATAATTACCATTATGATGCAAGAGAATCTCGGTTCACAATAAATATTACATCAACCAAAAATGTTATAAGAGGTTCCTAAAGCATCATAATATACTAAGGAAAAGGATAGATATGAGATACTTCATGTGCACAAAATAATTTATCATAAAATATAGGAAATTATATGATAGAAACATAATATGTACTAATTATTCTATGTTATTGATCAATTTAAGAACAACCAGTATTATATAAAATAAAATAAGGAATTCATAATAGTTCATATAGAAAGTAACCAAGACATTACACACAAAAGTGCATGAAAGGAACATAAAAATAAATCATATAGGTAACCATAACTGGATAATCTCTGTTGACCTCTTCTAAAATTTTAACCCTCTTATTATTATAAACAAATCTATATATAGACATTTCCAATCTATGATTATTCATCTTATTCCTATACTTGGTGCCAAAAGTGGAGTCTCTTCATATTATTGCTTATTATAACTCATGAAGATAAGACAAAATAGGATATACAATGACAAAATGAGTGCATAACAGACAAATATCAAAAAAATGTCCTATGTATTTATAATCCTTGTTCTTATACTAACACTATCTAGAACTAAAAATTTTGTCTCATCTTGAGACAATGTCACAAGATCTCCAATAATGCACAAGTTATAGGGAGATGAATAAATGGCTGAACTAGTAAGAGTCATAGTAATTTCTCAAGGTGTCATTTCTAGTTTTCACCTCTTATGTGCTACTTAGCTACCCTTTTAGGTTTTCAACTAAGTAGCATACCAACCTACCACCCTTTGTGGGTTTTTCATAGGCTAGCATAACTAGTGTCTACCCTTTACAAGTTTTGAACCAACTTGGCCCCACTTATCTTACTAAATCTTCCCCAATACAAAATTGTATACAAAATTTTGAAAATTTGTACTCTACACAATACTTAACTCAAAGGTGGTGGAATAGAATTAGAAAAAGGTTGAAAGGAAGAGTCTTTGGATTGGTACCGAGTATCCTTGAGCTATGTGATGATCTGATAGAGCTCTAAAGTCATCCTATAGGTAGGTGTATTCAAAATCTACACAATTGAGCTGGTGAAAGGATTTTGATCTATTTTATATGAATTTCAATCGATTAAAACTTATTGTATAAAATGCAATAGTGTAAATAATGAAGCATGGTAGGCAATGATTTAATTGAATTTTACAGCATCAATGATGCTCAATGTGGACTTGGTGTTCATAAACCTTGTTTGAATCTCCCCACTCAACTGCTCCATCTCGTATGTGTCTTTGATCTTGAAAGATGGAAAAATAACTACATAATAATTAAATATACCATTCCAAAAGGTTATCATGCACATTATCCCTATTATTTAATGATTCTTGGAGTGATCTATCCTTCTCATCCATATTTATAGTGTGTCTTTCTATGGTTGTTTTAGTTATGGTGGACTTTACAAACTCCATGTTAGAACTAGCTAATGTAGTATCCAATTGTTGCTTCCAATCAAGTACGCAACATGCTAAATATTAGGCTTGAACTATAATAGCATTGATCATACCTTGATAATCCTATATAAGAGTGATGAGAATGTAAACTCTAGATTGACATCCTAGCATAATGTTCCCAATTTTCATAGTTTTTACACTACACACTAATCTTTTGTTAAATTAGAGAAAAGTGTCTTGAGCCTGCATTGGTCATACATTACTTGGTCCCTAATTTCTTGAGTGATAAAAGATAGGAAATTATTATGGATGAATTTAGCAACTTCTTGTATTTGATTATTAAATTCAATGTTTTTGACCTTAATTTGATTAACCTGCTACTCCATTCAGGTGGCCTTTTGTGTGATTGACTCTTAGAATTTTGTAGTGCCCTTAAACTACTTCATCAATGATAACCTATAAATATTTAATGATGTTTCTTGCTGAAGTGGGAAGGCTACCAAATTTCCTATGGTAGATGAAGGATTAGGGCATGTCATGGTAACAATTATAAGGGGAAAGGTGGTCCACTAAGCACCCATAATTAGAATGTCCCAAAGCTATATTCCTTCCAAAGTCAAGGCCAGTTGATGCTCACTTGTTGTAGCTACATATTTATCTTCTTCTTACACTAGTTGCTCTAACCCATCTTGTTACTATTATTTAAGTACTTGTTGTTATTATACCTTGGCATCTTCTTCAATCTTCAGTTATAGAACATCATCTCCATTTTATATTATCTTTGCTTCTTCCACTACTTTATAGTTTAGATCCTCTTCCTCATCTTTTTTTTGTTCTTATTCCTCTACTTTATTCTTTTATTTTTCCTCATCTTGTTATTTTTGTTCATACTCTTCTTCCTTTTTCTACTCTTCAAGCATATCGACCATTTCTTGCCTGACTTTGACCTGTCCTCATGCCTCTAGATCAACCTATACCCTAGCTACACATGATTATTATTCCTATGATTTATCACATTGTTTATGAAATGATTCAACTTATTCTTATTTCTCCTTCCTTGTAGCTTCATCAACTTATTATTGGGTGAGAGTGGCATCATTTAGAGATTTCTTCTCATTGATTTTTTTATTGCCTTGGCCTTGAATATGAGTGAAACCTCTTTATTTATATAATATTCATCCATATTTTTCTAGTGTGCTTCACCCACCTACTTTACTACATTGATAGCTTCTTATTCCTCCCATACTTCCTTACTATCCTATTGGCATTGAGCATTTACATTATGGTGTTGGTGGTACAATCAATAAGAGGGAGGGGATGAATCAGTGATGGTAGATATTGAAATTTTAATTATAAATATTTTATACTATTAATCAATCAACATATATCAAATTAATCAAGAAACATTAACAAGAGATCTCATTAATTCAATACATACACAAGATCAAACACACAACACATATTTCTAATGGTAAACCCTCATGGAGAATAAAACCCACTCTCAATCCTAAAAACACATGGACTACTTATCTTATAAGATGATTACAAATAAGTGACCCTTTTAGTGAATCACCCACTTCACAAGGATCACCAACCCCTAAATTTGAACAAGCACCCACTTTCTCTAGATGTTGATTACCCACACAACACCTATGAAAACAAAAGCTCTAAAATTCTAATTACATGTCAATTTGAAGGAGTCATAATGCATAAAACCTCTCTTCAATCCTCAACACTCTCTCAACCTTAATTCACATAGATAATTCATCCAAAGTACCCTTTTGGACCTCTTTAAGCTTCTTTGCTTATCCTTAGCCATAAACCTACAACAACTCTATAATCACAATAGAGACATGACCAAAAATGTCATCCACATAATCTTCTCTTTGAATTTCCTATTAACTCATCCACATAGCATACACCTTCTCTTCATTCATCTTATACAAGTATCTATCTATCTCTTACCACATATTCCTCAAGTTTACATAAGTCTATTCAACGGACCTTAAAACCATCACATTTGGTTTCACCTTTTATAGAGACTTCATGATTATAATGATCACAACCTTCCTTTTCAGCCACAACACATGCCTTAACCCTTAGGGAATCTAAAATGGGTCACCTTTAAGCACAACCCTCTTTCAAATAGGCCTAAGTCACCTTTTAGGTCCTATGAAGACCCATTTACCTCTTTGACACTTCTTCAAGAAAACTAAGAACAAAATAACACTTTCAAATACATGGACCCATGACACATAATCTATAGGTCTTCCTTAATTGTAAACAACCGTTATATCACCCTTATACTAAATCTCAATTTGTTTAAACAACATTTTGTGCACATAACCACCATAAATGAACACACAATCACCTTATAATCATTTGATCATAATGAAACTAGATTGTCCAAACCTCCCTATTATATATAAATTATCCTCATGAAGTTAAAAACACTCTCCATTATATATCAAAACTTCAAACATCAAGAAACCATCAATAAAAACTCAATTACCCTTCTTGAGTTACTTGTAGAGCATGAATGAAGACATAGTCAACTTTGGATCTTATTAACTTTGATTGTATAAACATTTAGATCTTTAAATGAATATTTAAAAATTTACCTTGAAATACTCTACAAATTTTATTTTAATTCTAAAAATAAGTTAGTCATCAATCAAAATTTATGGCCCAAAAACCAAGATTAATTTTTTTCTTTCATAAATTCAAATATTTAAATCCAAACGGTCACAGTCAAACATCAATCACTTAGAACTCATCTTGTGCTATACACTAATCTCTCTCAACATGCACCATCGATATTATTTAAAATTATCTTGGTCTTTAACAAATATTTATTCACTATGCAAATGTTAACCTTAGAACATGTTAATCTCATCTCATGTTTTTTGATAATCGTGACTACATACACATCATCAATCTCTATTGAGTAGCCTAGTCTTTATCTTGTAGTGTTCACCATTAGATCTTGCTCAAAACTCCCTATATTATGACACTTTGCACCCTAGTGTGCCTTTTGATCACTTTACTAATATTCCTTTGCACTTGTGCCACTTGGAAGTCTTATATGCATTATTAACTCTTTGACATGTCCTATAGTGTTGATCTTTGTTAGTACAAATCGCCACTCACCATTGATCTTATGTAAGATTAATGAGCATGTGACACTTGTCACCAAGGCATACAACTTTTGACATGTTGAATTCATATGCACCATTGATCTCAATATGTATGATTAAGTTCTCACCATTGTATCTTCTAGACCAATGACCTCAATCTTCGATGTGGTTAAACTTGATGGTCTTTGACCTATCACAATCTACTAGAGAAACTTTGAAGCTTTATAAATTGAGATAGATAACACTTCAAGACTCAAAATTTTTAGGGTAGCTTCTTGGACCATTATTAACTTTTTGTGAACCTAAAATAAATGCTCAAAATCTCTAGATCTTTCATATTTTTGACATGTAGTGATAATCTGGCTTCTCTTAAGCTAGAAGATTCATTTTTCTCATTCCAAATGATCAAAAAACATACCAATGATCCTTTAATACATTTATTTATGCTTCAAAACCTCCTCTTTATCCTTATAAACCTTTATATGTGCCATATCTCTTCAAGCTCTCAATATGAACACTTTGTCATTCATGCATTAGTACCACATGCTCTATTTGACATCAATGACAACTTAAGACACCAATGACCATGCTAAAAAATCTCCCCCTTGTTAATTGATGATAAAACACCCTCAAAATGACTTTTTTTATTTGAACTTCCTTATTAAACTTCATTTTGATCTTTCTCCCCCTTTGACATTAATGATAAAGGGCCTATCTTTTGATCTTGAGGACCTAAAAAGGATTTCAAGACCAACAATAGGAAAGGACCATCTCTGATAGATGATATAAATTACCCCTAACACTATTTATACCACTTATTACCTTGAACTTCTCAAACATGCTCCATGACTACACTCTTCTTTGATTATACTTTGCTCTATGAAGACAAAACACACTAGAACATCAAAAATTGCTTGAGCTCACCTTGAGAACACTAATAGGGACTCAACCTATGTCATATAAACTTATGAACCCATTTATCATCTTCCAAAAATATTGGTTTTTTGGAGAAAATGACCAAAAATTCCACTTCTTCATATTAGCCTTGCTTAGAGGCCTTATAACCCTACCTAAACCTTGTAAAACCCATAAATTTTTAAGTATAAACTATAATGTATTTAAATTTCATATTTAGGTACACTCATATGTGCCCTCAAACATGTCAAAAAACAACACTTAAATCTTCTTCTATAATATAATTCCATCACAAACCTATTACCTAATTATCCCTCTATTTGCACAAATCCTCCTCTATGGAACCAACCATTTAGTTCTAAAAGACTGTGAAAGACTTTTTAATTACCCATTTGGTCATTTCAATTGATTAATAAAAATCAGACCTCAATTAATTAGGAAAACCACTTTTCCAATAAAGACCAAAACACTAGGTTTATAACAGAAACTTGGTCAACCATTTTACCATCAAATCCAAACTCCATTTTTTTTCCCATACCTAGAAGTCATCAATACACACTTCTGGACCAATTTTTGAATTGATAATCCTTCAAGATCCTATACTTCCTATAACATGGTTTTGTACCTACATACTTTTAAGAACAAACTAAGAAACTTGAGAATAAAAAATTCTCTAATTGCACACAAAAGATCTTAAAATCTTGAAAACACATGGAACACATCTAAATAAAGTCATCATACCTTTCTATGCCATTAAGACACCTTGACAATTTGAAATGACACCTAGATATCTCCATACCCATCTTATAGACCTTGAACACATAATTTCATTCCATTGCAACATCTTGGAGCAGATTTACAAGAATCATTGCTCCTCCTTAGCCAAGCATGTCTTCAAATGGTATTATTATCTTACAACATCAACCAAAGCTCAACTGGCATCAACCATGATTCCCATTACTTATGAAAGAAGATTAAACATCTTATCAAAACACATGACTTGGTTTGATCAAGTAATCATATTAGTCTTCTTTGAATAAAAAACTATAGCCAACTTCTTTACACTTTGTACTAATTTTCCCATTGATCATCATCTAAATCATCCACACTTGCTTCCACACATGAAAGATGTCTCTTAAGAATCATAGGTAGAGACACCCATTTGTCACAAAGGGATTAAAGATCCCAAAACTTAGGAGACTCCCATATCTCTATGCTCTTACCTAACTTGTAGTCCTTGCTCATCTTCAGATTAACTTTGAATGAGTTCTCAACCTTATTCTTTTCTTTTATCTCAGGATCATGCTTGATTTTCTTAACCATTTGGGTAGATAAAGCTTTTTTCTTGATAATTGACCTTTTTCCTTATTCTATCATGGCAAATATTCAACCTTGATCATGTTTTTAATTTAATTTCTTAGACCTCCATTCCCTATGGCTCCTTCTCTTTGTGTTAGGATTGGTATTTTTTGAAGTAGATCACTTATTATTCTTATGGAACCTTGTTATGTAACCTCTCTCATGAGATTTGAAACAAATGAGATTTATTAGACTATATATACCTTATGCTTGAGATATATTATGATTCCTTTAAGTTTCATGAATCTAATCATTAGGTCTCCTGATGAAGATATTACAAAACTTTACAATATGGCCAAACCCTTGACACTTCTAGAAAATGATGTCATTCTTTCCTTATGAACCAATTCACTATCTTGAGTGATGTTATTCTACATTATTTCCATTGTCTTGTTTATAGTTCCATGAAAATTCATTCTTTGAGGGTCTTTTAAAATCTTTTGACCTATGACCAAATTGATTGTATGAGTAAAAATGACCATTGAAATTTGCATATATTATAGCATTTGGTTGTCTAATCTAATTTATATTCATTCTTCTAATTCTTTCATTCCTTGATTGATGATTGATCTTCAAATTCTGATTGTCCTTGTTCATATTAGTCTTATATTGAGTTACATGCTTTTGTTATTCTTTGTATCTAAGACTAAATATATCACTAATATGATTTTGATTACTCAATATATTATCAAAATAATTTGAGCTCTTTTCAAACTTCAAAAATGACTTCACTTATCCTAAAGTCTTCTCTAACTCAGCTTTCAATGACTCATTTTGAAATACACACCTTGAACACTCATTTTATTTAGCTTTGAGGATTGTGGATAGGATTTCTAGTTGACAACTGAGATTATTGACTATGTTTTAATGCTTCTTGGTGTCGTCAATCATTCTTGCCTCAAACACACTGAATTACTCTTCATAGTCCTTAATTTGTGACATCTTTTTCTTTTTATTTTCATCTTGTATTTCTTCAAGATCATTCCTTAATTTAGTCCCATAGTCCTCCTTGTCTTTTTCATCATCTATATTTTTTCTCATAGCTTGACTTAATTTCATTTGAAAAGACTCTATCCCTATTTAATACATGAAACATTCCTCATTATTACTCTTCACTTCTTTATCAAGAGTATAAACCTGAGTTTCAAGTTCTTGTTTGATCTCATCATGGTCCTTGAATTCATTACTCAACCTTCCTTCAAATAGTCTAATTTTCTCCTCATAAGATTCGATCAAGACATCTTATTTTTTTATCTTCTTTTGTAGCAACTTCATTTCTTCCATAATGTCTAGATATTTGCCTTCAAAAGTGACTTTCTCATCTTCTTCCTCTAAGATAACTTAACTAAATAAATATCTTATTAATTAAAATTCACCTTCATCATCACTAAAATCTATGAACAATGTCTCTTTGTCCTCATTATGTAAATACTCATCACTGTCAAATGTGGTCACTTATTCTTCTACAGATGAGTTACTATCTTCTTCATGGTAAATGCTCTTAATTTCTTTGTATGATTCCTTCTTTCCATTTTTATTATTGAATAATTTTTTTTACTTTCTATGACCCTCTGATTTCTTATGTTCAACCTCATGTGATTCCTTATAAGCTTCTTTGTGCTCATGATTATATCTAATAGGACATCTAGCTGCAAAGTGATAAAATTTACCACATGAAAAACATTTGAAAGGAAGTCTTTCTTCATACTTACTTGGTCTTACATTTAATTTTCTTATAATCAAGGATTAAATTTGATCTTTATTAAGATCAAAATATTCAAGACTTAACTTTATCTACTTGCCTCTTGTCTCCTTGATCACCTTGAAGGTAGCTTATTTTTGAGGAGGTCTATCCTCATCAAGTCTCATCTCATATGTAACAATAATTCCATGTAGTTCATTCATATTCATATGAGTGAGATAAATTAATTTATTCTACAATAGAAACATTTGAATCAAACTTGAGTGTAAGGTTCCTCAATACCTTCTGAATTATAGTAACTTCATTAATCATCTCTCCAATACCTATGATCATGTTTACTACCTCATAAAAATTTACAAGATATGATGCCATAGTGTCTTCTTCCTTCATCTTGAGACTCTCAAATTACCTTCAGTAGGTCTATAACTTAGCTAATTTTACCTTTGAGTCTCCTTCATAGATAGTCTATAATTTGATCCAAATTTCCTTAGTAGACTTGTAATGGATCACTTTGGTGAACTCAACCTCAGATAAACCATAAATGACATCATTCATAGCTTTTGATTTATTCTCACTCAACTTATTTTTAGTAATACTAGTTGGAGGAGTAGTTGGTTTAGTATTTCCATCCATGATAGATTTACAGATATAAAACCCTAAAGACATGATGTATGTCCTCATCTTAACACTATAGAACACATAGTTTGACTCATTAAACATCAGTTCTTGCTTTGTAGATAAACCCTACATCTATTAACTTGCCATATTTTACCTTGGATGACCTTAAAATAGTTAAAATTATAATGAAGCTCCTACTTTGATACCAATTATTAGAGGTACAATCACTAAAGGAGGGGTGAATTGGTGATAATGGATATTGAACTATTAATTCCAAATATTTTAGACTATTAATCGGTCAACATATATCAACTTGATCAAGCAAAATTAACAAGAGAGCTCATTCATTTAATACATACACAAGATCAAACACACAAAACATATTTCCTATGGTAAACCCTCATGGGGAATAAAAATCACTATCAATATTGTAAACACATAGAATACTTGTCCTTTAAGATTATTACAAACAAGAGAGCCTTTTAGTAAAGCACCCACTTCACAAGGAGTACCCACCCCTAAGTTTGAATAAGCACCCCCTTGCTCTATATGTTGAGCACCTACATAATACCATGAAATTAACAACTCCAAAATTCTTATTTCATGTCAATCTAATTGAGTCATAATACATAAGACCTCTCTTCAATCCTCAACACTCTCTCAAACCTACTTCATATAGGAAATTCATCCAAATCACCCTTTTGGATCTCTCTAAGCTTCTTCACTCATCCTTAGCCACAAACCTACATCAACTATATAATCATAATAGATTCATGATGAAAAAGGTCATATAGACTCTCTAAACTACCTCTTAACTCTTCCACACATCATACACATTCTCTTCACTCAGCTCATATAAGTATCTATCTATATCTCAACACGTATTTTTTAAGTTTACATAAGTCTATTCAACAAGCCTTAAAACCATCACATTTGGTTTCACCTTTTATAGATAATTCATGATTATTATGATCAAAACCTTCCTTGTTGGCCAAAACACATGACTTCACCTTTAAGGCATCTAACATGGGTCACCTTTAAGCACAACCCTATTTAAAATAGGATTAAGTCACCTTTTAGGTCATATGATGACCCATTCATCTCTTTGACACTTATCAGAGTAAAATAAGAACACTTTCAAATACATGAATCCATGCCACAAAATCTATTGATCTTCCTTAAGTGATAACAACCATCGCAACACCCTTCTTCTAAAGCTCAATTTGCTCAAACAATATTTTATGCACTTAACCACTATGAATGAACACACACTCACCTTTTAAGCCTTTGATAATACTAAAATTGGATTGGAAAAAAATAAATAATATACAAAAATAATCCTCGTGGATTTTACAACACTCTCCAATAGATAAAACAATTTAAAACATCGAGAAACCATCAAGAACAATTCAATTACCCTTCTTGGGTTACTTATAGAGCGTGAATGAACACAGTCAACTTTGGAGATAAATAACTTTGATTATAAAAACATCTATACCTTTAAATAAATATTTATAGATGCACCTTGAAGTCATGTACACCTTTTATTTTTACTATAACATTAAATTCATCTTGGATCAAAAGTTATGGCCAAAAAACCAATCACTATTTTTTTCCTTCATAAATTCAAATATTTCACTCCAAACGGTCATAGTTAAAAATTGATCACTTATAACTCATCTCATGATCTACACTCAACTCACTAAACATGCATCATATATATTCTTCAAAATTATATTAGTCTTTAACTCATAGTGCTTCACTATGCAAACATTAACCTTCAAACATGTTGACCTCATCTCATGTTTCCTAGTAACCTTGACCACATATGCACCATTGATCTCTACTGAGTAGCCTAGTCTTTATCTTGTAGTGATCACCATTATATATTTCTCAAATATACCAAGATTATGACACTTGGCAACCTAATATGCCTTTTGATAACTTTATTGATAGTCCATTATGATTGTGCCACTTGGAATTATTAAGTGCATTGTTGACTCTTTGACTTGTCTTGCATTGTTGATCTTCATCAGTATGAACCACTGCTCATTATTGATCTTATGTTACACTAGCCTGATTATGACACTTATCACCAGCACATGCACTCTTTGACATGTTGACTTCATATGGACCATGGATCTTAATACATATCATTAAGTGCTCACCATTAGATCTTCTAGACTAATGACCTTAATCTTTGATGTGGTTGAACTTGACGATCTTCAACCCATCATAGTCTACTAGAGAAAATTTGAAGCTTTATAACTTAATCTATACAACACATCAAGACTCAAAAATTTTAAGATAACTTCTTAGCACTATAGACAACATCTCTATGTAAACCTTTGACCAATACTGACTTTCTACATACCTAAAATAAATACACAAACTTGTTGGATCTTTCAGATGGTTTGGCTTTTATTAAACTATAAGATTCACTTTGGTCATTCCAAATGATCTCAAAACATACTATATCTCCTCCAAAACATCTATGGATGCCTTATAACCTCTTCTTTGTCTTTATAAACTTATACACATGACATATCTCTTCAAGCTCTAAATATGATCAGTTTATCATTCATGCATTAGTACCACATGGTCTCTTTGACATCAATGATATATTAAGACACTAATGGCCATGTTTAACACATGGGCATTTTTCTTGGTCTTAGATTCCTCAACTTAGCAGTGTGCTTGCTCAACTTATGATTGTTGGCCTTGTTCCTTCTAGAACTTGTTTTATTCTTAGTATACTCACCATTTTGAAACATAAGTTGCTTCCTCCCAAGAAGTCTTTTTCTCTTTAGTTATATGCCAATCTAGTATCATCTCTTTGATATCAAGGTCTTCTCCTATGGGTAGTGAATCACTCAGCTAAACAAAAAATTTAGAAATAGAAGATTTATCCTATTAAAAGTAACCATCCAGGGTTTAGTTGGTGATGAAGTTGAGGAAGGAAAATGCATTTCTTACATAATGGATGTCATGCCAAATGTGCATTCTTTGAGAGTAGTATATACCCTAGCTTCTCATTATGTTTTATGTCTACACACTAGTCTCTTATGGACTATTAGGCAATGGAGAAAATACATAGATGATTACAAAAGTGGTGGAAGGTTGATACTTAAAGATTTTGGTCATTTTCTACTTTTGTTCAGCCTCTTCTCACATAGTATCGATAAATATGGATGTTGGTCTAGGTGGTATTTCCATCCAAAGACTTGGAATGACCTTATTAAATACTTTAATTTTTTTACTACTTTTTATAAGAATAACTCCTTCTCCTCATCCTTCTCATATAGGTTGCCTACCATATCTTCAAGAATTACCTAGTAGACCTCTTACTCATCAGTCCCCATATGAAGTAGTTCATATTTAATTGTAATATATAGTACCTTGGGGTCATCTAGCTAATTTTTTATACTCCTCATCTTGTACTTTGGTGGAGGTGATGGTTGTTATTCTATATATATCTTGCACTTTTCTTTCTGATATTGTGAAGTTGTGTCTTCTGGTTATGGTTATGCTAAAAGAACCATTATACCAAGTGGTATGGTTTGAAGAGGTGTCACATGCCTAGTTGTATATGCTTTTTTATTATTGACCTTGGTTTGTTCCATGGCCGTGGTAAAAAAATATGGAAGGGCTCCAAATCATGATCTAGGCATCTCATGTATATGAATTATGACACATTTTAAAATCAAAGTGATAACAACATGTTATCCTAGGTACTACATGATGTTTGGTGACACCTGTGGATGTGTAGAAATAAACTCTAAAAAATCCTCCCACCATTTCTTAAATTTACCTCATGATCTATGGTGTCATGCTCAGGTGTCCATATCAAATTAAAAAATTGTTGAGTTAGCTAGTATTTAGTGTTTTGGTGCACCTCTCCTTCAGGGGACTTTTATTGAGTGAAATATAATAAAAAGATCAAAAACTAGTACTGAAAGGTCTACATGGAAGTCATGTGGCACTTATTAATATTCATAAGTAGATTTTTATAGAGTATTTGGGTTTTTTGATTTTCTCATTATGGTGTATCATATGATGTGCAATGTCAACTACTCTTTTTCATATTTACTTTACAAACTTGGTGGTCTACCAAAATCTATGTGTAATTCACTTAACCAAGATGTGCATTGGTTCATCTTGGTTATATTAGATTTAGATTCCTCTAGGCCCCCATACATATACATCTCAAACTTTTTAAGGATAAGAGGTTTTCTTGACTTGTAGGGGAAAAGATAATAACCACACATAGACAGGCCCAAAGCTCTTGCCAATATTTCAATGTTGATGATGATATTGATATCTAGATTGATGTAAATATTGCCCTAATTATAGAAAATAATAAGGATTTTAAAAATTTCCCCAAAATAATTGAAAGTAGGCATCTAAATAAAGTTCTAAATTTTTAAGTTATAAAAATTATGTGGGGTTGTAAGAGCAAGTGGTTGTGCAACATCTTCTAGATCTGGTTGGAAAAGTTTTTGTTATGTAGCTTGAAGGTAATCAAATGGATCTAAATCATTATATTTGTCTTTAAAATCACAAGATCAACACCCATTTCTTAATTATGTGCATCTATTAAATTTTTGATGAGCTGTGAATGATCCATAGTATCTCAATATTGAAAATTAGAATATTTTTACTTTTTGCACTGGATAAGCTGGCTCAACTCTAGAACTTCATCTCATAAAATATTTGTAAGAATGAAATACAAAATTTGTTTGTAAAATTTTTATTTTATATATATATATTTTCCTATTGGTTTCTACATAAATTCCATGGTGAGCTATCCCTTTGATATTAATTTGAATGCTAATGTGGTAACTATTATCTGACCTAGAAGTAAAAGTGGTTAATTATTGGCACATGCATCAAGATATGTTATATTATTTGTTGTCTATACTAGGGTACATACTAATGATGTTAATCAACCACTAATTTTTTAAATATTAGATCAATTGATCCTAGGATCTAGGATTAATTTCTTGGGATGACTGTCATACTACTAAGATCTTAGTTGATGTGACTTGATCTACATTTCTTAAACATAATTTTTTTCTTTTGCTTCTACTAACATCAAAAATGGCACACCTAAATTATTTGATGAATGGGTGTTTCACACTATTATTCTTATCATGGTTCTAAAATATGGTGACTATATCATCTAACCTACAAACACACACACACAATAATAAACACACAAGAAAATATACAAAAATGGGAAATCCTAATCTACTCAGTACTACTCAACACCCACTCCTTTGCTAGAAAGAGATAAATTAAGATTATTAGTGGTAGGGATTAACCTTATAACCATCTCTCCTTGGTAGAATGGTTCCATTAAAATATCTCAAAATAATGGTTCCATGATATGATATTTCATGTATAATGTAAGGCCCTTTCCACTTGATCTATAATTTACCTAAAAATTCTCTAAAGCAACTATCATATAACAAATCTAGTTGATTTTTATGGAATTACTTATATCATAGGTTCATGTTGTGCCATACTTTATAACTCTACTTATGAACTTCTAGCATCTAAGATGATTTGCATTCATACTAATCCATCCAATTCAATTTGAAAAGCTGATTTGTGAGAGACTCACGATCCCCTAGTCTCATAATTATTGAAATGCATAGATTGGGTACCAAATATTCCATAATAATTACTATTTCAATCCCATAGATAAACTAAAATGGAGTAAAACCTATATCCATCTTATAGTACATTTGATAAGTGCAAATAATTATAGGAATGTGATCTTCCCAATCATCCCTCTTGACATCACAGATCTTTATTAACATCTTGACCAACACTTTATTAGAAGCCTCAACTTATTAGTTAGCTTGTAGATGGTATGTATTACTTGCATAATGGTAAATCATGAATTATTCAATAAGAGATTTGATATTATTTTTAAGGAAGTGTTTCCCTCGATCACTCACAAACTTTACAAAGCATTCAAACTATGTGATAATATTCTCATAAATTGGGTATCATAGTAGATTTAACCCATTCATTAAATTAATTTATCAAAGTGATAATATATAAAGCTTTTCTGAGTTTACTCAAAATATTGATAGGTCTTACAAAATTAATGCCCCATTATTCAAAATGTTGTTTGGCTAACAAAGGTTGCAAGGGCATTTCATCCTTCTAGTTTGGCTTACCCATTCATTGACATATGTCACAATGTTATGATATTCTATTTTCATATTTAAAAATATTTGTCCATCATAATCAACTTTGTAATATATTTTATGTAGTAGATTATCTAGTAAAATGACCTTCTACTATTCCTTGGTGTGCTTACTATAAGAGTTATGGATGTTCATGTTCTAGAACTACCCTTTGTAGTACTTCATCTTTCCTAAAATGATAAAATAACCCATTTATAATAGTATATGGAAAATATATAATGATAAGCTACTTATTTTATCTTTCTTGGTATTACATAAAGAGTATCCAATGTTCTAATAAATTATCAATTCATTTAAAATTGTCAAGTATCGTAGAAATGTAAAATAGATGGGCATCAAGAGAATATTCTTGTAGCTATTATGTCTCTTCCCTATTTTCAATGCAAATAATATGATCTGGACCAACATTTTCTATACCTATCTTGATGTTGATGCAAAATTAGAATTCTTGGAAGAGCATTAGCCATCTTCAAATTCATCCTCTGAGTATAGGCTTATTGACTAGGTAACACAATTCTTGATGATCTATGAAAAATTCAAATGATGTCTCAAGAATATAATGTCTAAAATTTTGTAGTGCAAACACTATATCCAATCCTTCCATTTTATTTTTGTAATTCTTTTTTGCATTAGATAAATTTTTTCTTGAAAAATATATGGGGTGGTCTAGTCCACCATCTCCTCACTATAAATGTACATTACTAACTATGATACCAAAAAATTCAACATGCACACGAAATGGATTAATTAAATTTAGAAAGACTATAATATGCATAGTGACCAATATCTATTTTATATATATGAAATCCACTTGAGAATCAGAGGTTCAAACAAACTTTGTACCTTTGCACAACAAATAATCTAATGGGGAATAAATGGCTACATATCCCTTGATGAAATTATGATAGTAACCTCTATGGACAAGAAAAGATCATAATTTTGTTGAGATAAATGGTGGGGGAATACTAACAATGACTAAAATTTTGTCTTGGTCCACTAAAATCCATTCATTACACACCACATGACCTAGTAGGACACCAAAAATTGTAAAAAATAAGCACTTTTAAAATTCAAAGCAATACGTAAAGCTCATCAACATTTTAGCATGAGTCATAGCTTGTACAAGTTATATTTAAACAAAGAGAAGACTTCCCAATCATCTAGATATACTTATAAAATTCATGAATCAAATCTTTAGAGGCAGTGACCACAACTCTAGAAAAAAATTTAGGTGTGTTCTTGAGGCCAAAAGGTATTACCTTGTATGCAAAGGATCCCTATTATATGGAAAAAGTTATTTTGGCTCTATCTTATTTTATGATGGGTATTTGATGATACCCACTGAACCCATCTGTGAAGGAGTAAACTTCATGACATGTGATAGATTCTAAAACTTCATCTATGAAGGGAATTAGAAATGGATTATTTAATAATGCATCATTTAAAATTTGATATTCACCACATACTCTAATATCCTCTAATTTCTTAGGATACACTACCATGGGACTAACCCAATTTTCCTTCTCTACAAGATAAATTATCCCTATTTATTGCATTTTATCTGATTCAGCCTTCATTTTCAAATTCATGTTTGGATTCAACTTATATGACCTTTTCTTTATGGTTCATGCACACTCCTTGAACTCGATGTGAATTTCACCTAGGTAAGGATATACTCCTCTAACTTTTGAAAATTTTGTGGTAAACACATCTTGATAATGCCATAGGATTTACATAGATTATGAAACATTGAATTCAATCTAATAGTCACCCATATGTGAAAATTTAGGAATCTCCTACCTTATGATGTTTTCAACATGTTTTTTAATAGGTTGATGATAAATCTTACACTTTTCCTTAGCAACAAATTCTCGTAGCATTTTTCCCTTCCTAATCTGAAATCTATATGTTGCATAGCTTTTATTCTTTAGTGGGTCTTATAATGAGATATTTTAATGGTTCTATTAGCCATTTAGGATCAAAAAAATTAGTTAAATCAATATCACTATAAATATCTAAATCTTTAGTTTCCTCATCTTCATCCTTTATTTGGTAACATGACTACATAAGTATTGTTCTTCGATCTTGGCACCTTTATATCTTCATAGTGTTGTATTCAGATCATAGGTTGCATTATTCTATGCATTATACTCCATTATGGTAATTAAGTCCTCTACACACCCATGGAATAGGAAATGTTTGATTTTTATCATTACATTATGAACCATAATATTATCATCTTCAAACACAAAATTCTATATGAAGTCACTTTATACTTACACCTAGTGTTTTGTATCCATCCTACATTCTTGATGCATATACCAAGTTGATGGTAAAGGTTCAAATGTATAATGAAAGATATGAAACCATTAATTAGGTGACACGTGTTCTTCAATCCAAACCTCAACACATTTATGGATATGGATTTAAGGGCACTCTCCTACATCAAAGAAAGTCCATTTACTTTTGATTACTTACAGTAGTTTAAATTTGTTAATCATAAGTTTACAAGAATCATCCTAATTGAGTTGATAATTTATATGAATTATATACCATATCACTACAATTCCTTTTAAAGTGTAATTTAAGGCACTAACCTACATTCTAATCATATGCACATGAAATTGTAAGTGCTGAATGAACTTGTTTAGGTTTCTATTGTTCAGATTTCTTTAACTATTCAATAAGTAAAGATTGAACCTAAGGTTTATTATGCCCATAAAATAAATTTAACTTGGCTATGTATGAAGTTTTTTAGTTCTCCTTAGAGTTTACCTTCATCTAGTTGGTTTCTTGTATAACATAAGGAGACTCTAGTTTAGCCAAAATAATGTAGGATTTATGCACCTTATTTAGAAGAATGACTACAATCTTATCTCCCTGATGTGCCTCTAATTGATTTTACACAATATTGATAGTAATCTCACCATCATATTCCCATTTCTTTCCAATCAATATATGATAATGAGTTTCTATTATATTTATATTAATGACTTCAAATTCACCTTGCAGGATCAATTCTATGACTTTGATCTCGATGTCTTCTAACTAGCTAATGGGTTCAACTCTTCCATCTTCTACTAAAATTAGAGTCACTGGGTTGTAACTAAGAATTGGCCATGTAATTATCTCCCATGTAGACCTAGGGATCATGTTAACCATGTTTCAAAAATTAAAGACAACATTTGGAACTTTATATCCTATAACTTCAATATCAATTCATGCATATACATTCCATGGATTCTTTTTTTACATACTATAAATAATCATAAATACATCATGTCTATAAATAAATCCTAACTTAGAGAAGATAAATCATACATACACTTTCAATTGGGAGCACATTTGTTAAGCGAGAGCACGACCAATATGGGGATCTGCTAGACCCAATTAGGGGATCATTTATCATGTTACACCATGATAAGGAGGGTTTCAAATCCTCTAGTCTAACACAATCATCTAATAACTCTAAGGGGATCTTAGGTTTTCATAATTTACCTAAACTAATAATAAGTAGAGTAAATCTAATCTAGCACTCACCAAATCTTATGGCACAACATGAGGGGTTAGTAAAAAATCAAAACATGTATAAGAGAATCTCAATTAAGCTTAGTATGCTTAAGACCCTAATACATGGAATATGAAGAGTAATATTATTTGAATCCAATACTTATGTTACTTATATCTATTAAAGAGAGGAGTAAAGTTAAAGAATACTTACTTGAATGTGAACCCATCGAGACTTAATCTCTCCCTTGGCTAATGGGATTTTCAAGAGGTTGTTTTGGTTTATAAGTATCACTAAGGAAGACCAAAAAATTCAAGACTTATTCACAAGACTAGATTCTCCAAGTATAAACCCTAAGCAAAGACTCCTCAAGTAAAATGGTGGAAGATCAGATTGTAAAGAAACATGAGTGAATAATAACTATTGATTACATATTGAAATAATGATGAAATGATCTTATATTTATAGTTATATTTGATGCTTGACCCTTCCAAAAATCTTGGTTGACAGGGTTGACCCAGTTGACCTAGCACAATTTTGGACAATTATTCACTAGGTCTCAAGCTAGGTTTGCCAAAGGATAACCTAATACCTAAGTGAAAATATCTAGAAACTATAAAGGGTTGACCTAGTTGACCCAGTATAGTCGATTGACAAAAAAGACTTAAGGTAAGGAAAAGAGGGATGAAAAATGAAAAATATTGGAGGAGTATGTAAAGGAGGAGTAATAGCTTAAGGAATGGTTTTTAGGAGCTAGGTGGATTGGTAATACTATGGTATTGAGGGACAACAATCATGCACAACACCAATGGTCTGCCTACCCCTTTCCCAATGCACCACTTAGGGCATGCACTTAGAGAGATTGAGTCTTGATGGGTTCTTGCAAGATGTAAAGCATAAATATTTGTTAAAATTTGAGAATATTACGTGTATACATATGCCCCACTCTAATCTCATCATGTGTCACTAAGGTGAAATAGGGGATGGTACTTTGAAAAAGAATATAAGAACACATAGCTTTGATGTTAAAAAACAATTGATGTATTTTAAAGCATAAAATTATTGAAATGGAAATAATTGAAAATTAAATGTGATGTGTACCTTGACTTACCTTCATCGATGGATGGTTTTCTATTGTGTTGTTAGTTTTGATTGTGTAGGGCATAGAGGCTGATTTTGACAAATCTAAAAAAACAAAACTAAAGATCAAAAACAAACACATGAAAGCCAAGATAAATGGTGTGATGAGGATGTGATGTACCTATAAATTTTTCAAGTTAGGATGATAAGTGATATGTTAAATTAAATTACCAAGTTAAAATAGGAGTAAATTGGATAATCAAAAAGCTAAGGCTACTAAAGAACAAAAAACTCAAAAAAGTAAACCTTAAGTAAGAAAGGCAAACTCACCAAGTCAAACCAAGGATACATTTTTAAAATTATGGTAATAAAAACAATGATGTGAAATCATTAAAAAAATGGTAAAATAACATTGATGAGTGAGCAATAACAATCCTTATCTCACTCAATAATGGAAAAAGGTGAATAAAAGGGAAAACAACATTAATTAATGAGAAGTAACAAGAAACTCACTTAATAATGGAAAAAGGGTACAAACTCAGATGTTTGTAATAGTAGGATAGTATAAAAAATGACAAATGGTAAAAATAGAGAAAAACAAGTCTAAGAATGTAATTTTATGGTGTAAAGAAAGTGATACATAGTTATTCAAGAATATTTTTCTCTAAAGATAGAAAAAACTAAAACAAAGTAGTGTTAGCATCTTTTTAAGAGGTGAATAAGAAAGGAATATAAAAAAGGGGAAAATATATTTGAAATCATGATTTGCCTATCAAGGGGGAAATGAAATGAGTGGAGTGGAGAATGAAGGAAAAACTAAGGTAGAGAAACTCTTTATTGAAGCCAAGATACTTAAATTAGGATTGTAAACATAATAAGATTATCAACCTTAAGGAATATAAATAATTTCTCTTAGCCACACAAGTCTTAGTCTAATAAATGGAGTATATAGATCATCTCATGAAGCCTATATGCATGAAAATTAAAATGGATCTACCTTACCACAATGTGTTCCCCATTCCTCAGGATCCCTTATAAATCCATTGGTCTATTGCAAAGATTAGGTACTTACATGATAAAGTAGGTAGCACCATAGATTTTGTTGAATTATCTCATTCCAATCTACTGGCCTATCACACCCCAAAGGACCTCGACTTTATATGAGGCTAATTGTGGATTTTGAGCTTCGATTAGAGATAGGAGATGTGCTTAAAATCACATATTTTGGTGTGATTTTGACTTTTGAGATTTTATGTTGCCTTTTTCATATCATTTATTTTTGTTTTTAATGATTTTGATTTTAACTTTCTTGATGGTTTTTTATTTTCCTCCTCCATACAGATTTGGAAAACCAAACATGGGTGCTAAAGATGACTTTCGTTTGAATACTTGGGACTTGGTTTCTAAGAGAGAAAACTTTAGAGAACATGGTGTCTATGAGTCTTGTAAATCTAGGTGAAATAAAAGTGCTATCTATAATTTGACCTTATTTTATCCAATGTGGAGTGAAAGGAAAGGAAATCAAGAGGAATGATAGATGGAACAATTTGAATTACTTCAAATCACAAAAAATGTGACAAAGGGAAAGAGAGGGATAAAATGACAGTAAAGTGTGATTCCTTATCATAATAATGAGGTAAATGGAGGAAAACATTCTAACATATATTGTTGTGCAAATTCCATCTACCAAAAGAAGCTAAAGCTAAAGCTAAGAACAAGGAGAAAAAACACACATTTTTACAAAAAGAATGACAAGATGGTAATTTTATGAGGAAGGCTATGACTTATCCATGGTCTTACACTATAAATCATAAAATATAAACCTAGAAGGGTGTCAAAAATCGTTGGAAACATAAATGATAAAAACATAAAGATGGTATTTTTTGAGGAAGGCCAAGTCCTATCCATGGTCTTACACTGAAACTCAAAAAAGAAAAATCCAAGGGATGACAAAAAGTGTGTAAAAATAATATGAAAATAATAAAAATACACCACATCATGAGGAAGATCAGGTCCTATCTATGGTTTTACAATGCAACTCATGAAAGAAAAGGGAAACCAAAAGACCAAATAGGAAGGACTAAAGGTTTGTGAAAAGAGAGAACTATTGCAGAGGAGAGACCCATGTAAATAACCTAAAAAAAGTATTAGATAGATAACATAAAAACATGAAAATAAGTGAATGATCCTAAATTAACATCTATATCAATGATGAACATGTGAGAGACAATCTTGTGTCTCATAAGCTTTTTTGAAGTTGAATTAGTTTGGTAGCATGCCATGTAGAATAAGAGTGGGCATTGTTAGATGCCCCAAATGGTAAGTGGATGTAGGGATGGGCATCGTAAGATGCCCTAATGTATAAAAGGATATGTGGGTAGGAATCATAAGATACCCCAAATGATAGAGTAATATGTGGATGGGTATTGTAAGATGCACCACAAGCTGAAAATACGAAGAAAAGATATGAAAATATAAGTAAAGAGAACTCCCTGTAGTGTATAAATGGATTTATATTGTCTTAGAATAATTTTATATGGGAAATTATGCTTGATAGAAATTATCAAAATGATAAGAAAGAGAAATAGATAACTAGGTTAGCAAATAGAGAAAAGAGACAAAGGTACAAAGTTGATTGGGTTGACCTAGTATAGAAAACATGGTATAAAAATTGACCAAAGTCGATAGGGTCATCCTAGTATAAAAAATAGGGGATAGAAACTATACAGGGTTAACAGGGTCTGTAGACACCAAAATCGTGTCGACTCCCCTGGTCATTCCCCGTCTTATTCTTCTTCGCCTATTTAACCCTTGTCGATCACTTGTTCTACCAACCTTGACCCTGGCAGCATGTAAAAATGAGACTCTATCCACATTATGCATCTGCCGATGACAGTCTTTACCTGGCCGATGTCGCCGATGTCGGTCACCTATCGGCCGACGTCAGCAATCCTGCCAACGTCGGTCACCTTGCCGTTATCCGTTACCAGTTATCATTCGGTTTCCCGAAACGGTTGATGAACCATCTCTAGAACCGTCCCCCGCCTTCATCAACCTCCGCCAACCATTCGAGACCAGATCCCCGAACGCTATTCGAAACGCTGATCAATTGAACCCTGAGCAATCATCAACCTGTGAACTCTGACATCAACACTCTCAGCATCAGCACTCCTGGCATCAACCAATCTGCATTCAATCTGACTCCAACTATGGCTCTCATCGCGTCTTCTGGCAGGTAAGTATTATTCTGTTTGTTTTATTTCTTCTTGGTTATTCCTTATCAGTTCTGTTATCCTGATTCCTCAAACCCCCAGACTCTGTTCAAACCTAGCATCCCTCGTTTACATCCTTGACCCTGTCTCGACTCTCTCAGACCTCTCCCAGACCCTGTCCCGACTCTGTTCAGACCTGTCCCGACCTTGCCCAGACCCTGTCCCGACTCTGTCCCGACCTTGTCCCTGACCTTATCAGACCCTGTCTCGACTCTTTCAGACCCTGTCCCGAACCTGTTCAGACTTTTCCCAGAACCTGCCCCTACCGACGCTGGTCACTACCCCGACCGACGACGGCACCTTAACCGACATCGGCACCTTCCTAACCGACGCCGGCACCACAGAGACCGACGCCGGCGACTGTGCAGAACAGTGCTGCATATCAGGTACGCACTTTTATTTCTGTCATTTATTTTTGTCATTATTATCTACTTTCATCCAATATTCTGCTTTTTTATCAGTGGTTTGATATCCTTCTAGGGAGTCTTCGTACTTCTGGGATCGGGCGTTCGCCTAACAACCCACCATATCTTTGACTAACGTTTTTCCGTGTTTTAGCCTTTTCTTCGCAGGTGTCATTCCTCCACAGCAAAAGAGGAGAATCTTTCAACGTCTGATTTTAGTGCGCACGACTTTATCAGGTACTTCTAGCCTTGACCATCTTTTAGTTTCTTATTTCTTCTTTTGAATGTAGAAAGCAATTTTGCATAGAAACATTCTGGCACGCTCGGTGGGACCCTAGGTCCTCCTTGGGTTCTTTCTTTCTTTCATTCATTTAGGTGCATTAGGTTTCTTCCTTTTCGCCTCCTTTCATCTCTTCTTAAACGACATCATAAGCAGAACTAAAATGAACACTTCCTTCTTTTTTGCACTTCTAGACTAGCTAAAACTCATATTCTTCGACTCTTTCTCCATTCGTCTTCATACGAACAAACATTTCGACTTGGGCATTAAAACACTTTGCATTCATCTCTGTTTGCCTGCATCTTTTAGACCACACATAGTAATTAAACCACATATTGAATTAATCTAGATCACTTGATGTTACACGACCAAACCACCTGCACAAAACAAACATAAAACTTACCTGAGACAAGGCCCGACTGGGATTTCATCCCCCAGCAGATACCTTACCCGTCCCGGTGACCCTACTTGGATTTCATCACCAAGGGGGAAGCCCACTCCGTTCTCTGGTGGAGTCTAAACTCTAGGCGAGGTATATTTTGGCTAAGAGAAACCAGCTAACCACTGGAATCGTGAAGTGAGGGGAGCTTGCTCCTTAGCACCAGGCCACGTACCAGACCCTAACACAGACTTCTTGAGCACCATAACAAAACCCGAAACCATCCATAGACTGCTTCTTCTAGGACCTGACTCACAAAACCAACCTTACACTACACACATTCTAAGGCATAAGCCACTATAATCCTAAAAATTTACTCTTAGGGTTTTAGGATCTACTTGTGTCTTCATCTTTTTAGTTCTTATCTGCTTGTTTGAGCTTGTGAGGACATTCTTTCTTGCCTTGAATGGTTCTGACACGTAGTCAAACCAAGGCTCTTCTTGACCACGATAGCCATCAATCGCTTTCACCTACCCCATCTATAAACAATCATATAATGGAGTTCTACTCGAAGACCGAAAGAATTCCTACTAGACTATCTCCAACCCAGACGCCTATCATCCCAAAAGGGGACCAAGATTTTGCAAGATTCTTGGACCTCAATACCGCAGCCCTCCAAAACTATCTCGCGAGAAACTCAATGCGGGACCTTTCGGATGACGTGGTGACGACATCAACACCGTTCGCCACCCAACCTTTTACGACTCAACCTTTCGCCTCAACCATTAACCCGACCATGGCCTATACGCAAAGTTCGGCCTCCTCGTCTATTTTTAGACCAACCTCCACCGGGGTTTCGTTACCCCCTCAACCACCTGCAATTCAACCAAGTTCTACATTATATCAGAACTTGATTGTCTCGACCCCACACACTCTTGCGCCTATATATGCAGGAGTGCCTACCTTGCCCTTTGTCAATGCCGTCACACAACCTCTTTTGGCGGTATCTAGTCAGCCTATGTCTTCTACCTTCATAACCCAACCACCCTTAACCTCTACTTCTGCCCCTGCGACTAGTCATCCATACGTTACACCGTTACTGGTACAACCGACTACGTCGTACGCCTCTTCCAGCCTCTTTCAAGCGCCTCACAATCTAGGAGGTGCTCAACCCGCTAATCTGTCAGCAGACGTCATCAAGATGCTGATGGATAAAATGTCCAGTCTCGAAGCTTCTATCTCTGGTTCAAGTAATGTCTCTTCATATGACCAGATTTACAACGAGCCCATCCACCCTTCTATCCCTATCCGACCATACCCTAACTATTGGGAGCTTCCTAAATTTACTCGCTTTCAGAGTAAGGAAGACCCACAACAACATCTACGGGCATTTAGACATGCCTGTTATCTTATTGCCCACGATGATGCGTTACTTTTACGCACGTTCCCTATGTCGCTTTCTGGCCCTGCCCTTGACTGGTATAGTTCTCTTGCCAGACATTCTATCTTTTCATTCATCCAACTCGCCCAACTATTTCTTGACCATTTCTCAATCAACATCACCAAACAAGTCTCAATCACAGACCTTTACTCTATTAGGCAAATTGATGACGAATCAATAGTCGATTTTGTCGCTCGTTGGAGAAGCCTGATCAACCAGCTCTCCTTCTCTTTGCCTCAACCCGAGCTCATTGAGCTCTTTTCCCGAGCATGTGTCAGTCATATCTCGTCCACCTTGCGGGTTCAAACATTCCACACTTTCGATGAGGCCTTCACCATGGCCCGAAAGCTTGAACTCCGCGCCATTGAAGAAGATAAGGTCAAATTGTGTAACACTAACACAAGAACCAATGACCATTCTTCTTCCAGACCTTCTTCTGTCCACTCTCAATCCAAGGGTTCGGCAAACACTGTCATCTTTAGACCATCATCTTCAACAACAACCAACCGATCATCATCTTCAACATTAGACTACATCAATAAACATTTTCAACGTCAATCCATACAGTGTCAATTCACTCCAATTGGGGAGTCATATGCCTCTATCTTGGATAAACTCGTCAAGGAGGGGGTCCTCAATCTCCCTCCAATCCGACCACATCAATTCGACCCCTCAACACCTATCCCTGCATGGTACAGGGAGAATCACTTTTGCAACTATCACCGTGTCAAAGGCCATGACACGGATCACTGTCAAACTTTTAAAAACATCATCCAGGACATGCTAGACAAGGGGAATCTTATTTTAGATAACCCGAACGCACCACCCAACCAAAACCTTGACATTTTCAAGCAACCCCTTTCTAATCACCCGCATACTCAAGACAACGTCCAAACCATAATCAATGACCCTCAAGACCATGATATACACACGATCGACACTATCTTTTCTCTTATCCCTGACCAACCCTTTTCACAGGTGGAAGACCTTTCTTCCCCTATACCTCCTCCACATGGCGAAGAACTTTCTTCTCCCACTTGTCCTCCATCGACTTCTCCCATATTGGAGGATGCTTTGACCACATCAACACCAGCCACCTCACCTTCATCCTTATTATTATCCATAGACGATCATACCTTTTTGACTCCCCAACCACACACAGAAGCCATGACTACTCCAGAGCTCTTTCCACTTAAAGAGCCCACACCTTCAATCCCTTTTCCATCGAGAGAAAAACCGTCCACATCTAAGTCCAAACCCGCGCAGGCGTCCATCATATCCAAAGAGATTAAACCTCTTGGTGTTCGCCCCACATCTAATCTTGCCTCGCACAAAGGTGGCCCTCAATCCAAACCAAAGAAGGCTGCTAAACCACACCGAAGACCTCCTCCCCTATCTTCGTCATTACCTTCAATCTTGGGCCCACATCTGTCTACTTTACTCGGAGTGCTTCCCACTCCCATACTTCATAGAGGTAAGTCACCTCCATTATTCTATCAACCCGTCAGACTTATACCTCCTTCAAACCATCGACCAATGCCTCTTACACCTCCCAAACCAATGTCACCAACCCTCTCTGCAATAAAACATCTCGACCCGTTAGCAGGTTCATATGCCTTGCTCTTACAACAATTGTTGCAGTCCTCTTGCCTCAATCTCCTGCCTCTTAGACCATATCACTCTCTCGAACCAAAACCACCATGGTTCAATGACACTTGCATTTGTGCATATCATCGCACGCCTGGGCACGACACGGAACATTGTCATGCCCTCAAGGTTGTCGTTCACCAATGTCTGGGGAATGACACCTCTCTTCTCAACCACGTTATCAACAAACCTTCAACACCACCCCACTCATCAACTCTCAGATCAAGGCCATCTTGGTTCGACAAATCTACATTCTGCCACTATCATCACACTCCGGGACATGACACCGAGTGTTGTTGCGCTCTTAAAGCTGTCATTCATCACCACCGGAAAAAGGATTCCTTTCTTATCAAGGATCCTCTTGACCCCCCCTTTGACAAATTATCAACACCAACCCATACCTCTCCAACCTCGTCATCTAAATCGGGATCTCCACGTCAGACTAAGGTCCCTTCGCTGCCTTTAACCCCTTTATTCAACATCAACACAATCCATCTGACCACTAAACCTCAATTGACCTTAACTAATCCGTTAAACATTCTCCCTAGCCGCTGGGGGAATTCAACCTTCATCCAAACTTCGACCAATTTTTCAACACAGTCTCGACCACATATCAATCACTCTTTCAACTTAACCTCAACCAGACCAGCAACCAAACATTTAACCCGACCTCAACCAAACATTCGACCCAACCAAAGACCAAATACCAACCAATCAACCCTCGACCAACCATTGACCAATTATCAAATGACCAAATCTCAACCAAACATTGACCAATCTTTTTATCAAAACATTCAACCTTTTTCAATCAATCAGCAACCATATCAACCAACTTCACATCCACTCATCAATCAACGCCTGACCAATCTGGAAAGAGGCAAATGGGGCAAATTTGCTCCTAATTGACTCGGACCTTATCATGCACAAGTATACACCAGGGACTTATCAGACCCTGAGCCCTTTTATGCGTTGCATCTGCGACCTTTCTTCTGTTAGTCGAGTATTCGTCCACTTGACACTTAACTTGAGCTCATCCCTTGAGCAATCCCCATCCTCTTCATCCTTCTTCCTTTCAACCCTATTCCTCTTAACAACTCCTATAACCCTTTTATGATGTATGGATGCTTTGTCCTAATAAAAGGGAGCCCTTGACCTTCTACAATCTTGTCCATGACTCAACACTTCTATTAAAAACAAATCAAGATGTCAAAACATATCCATGGTCACTATATCAATATCAAATCAAAAAAAAAAATAGACTGATCCCTCGAAGGACAGTTGTACTATCATTGCTGTATTACTAGACTGATCCCTTGAAGGACAGCTAGGCCAGCTTATCAAACATTATTAAACAAAAATCTAGACCACTCCCTCGAAGGATGGCTATGACTAATCTGGCAATAAACAACATTATTTTAAAAGCTTCCCGCATTGATCAGCCTCGCAACATGACCATACATCAAATGACATCTCTATGCAGGCTTCCCACATTGATCAGTCTGCGCCAAAAAAAAAAAAAAGAGTCATGGACTTGACTTCTAGTTGTCTCAGGGTCTCCTATAAAAAGGGGCATAGTTATCTCTGCTCTTAAAACGGGTTACCCTCTTTCCTCCTCCTCTCACCTTCTCAAGGGACTTCGAGCTCACTTTAATGTCTAAGTGATTCGATTACCGCTCTAACATAACTATGGTCAACGACGTCACGCATGAATGGGGCTCTTGGTTCTCATAACCCCTATCTATGTTATCTTTTTGGTCCTTGTCAATGAAAGAGCGATTCGCCTTTCATCTCTTCTTCTGCACTTTGGTCACATTCACCCTCATCACTTGTCAATCGACTTAGCTCAACTCTCTTTTCAGACCATCAACATGACCTAGCCTATTCACCCTAGTTTCTATGGACACCAATACACATGGAAACTATCGACCCGACCCAATTTATGTTAAGCATAAACCAATACTTGCTGAAGCATAAATAGACCTCAATTCATTTTTAGCATACATCCATCACGCATATGGAATATTGCTAGGGATGAAAAACCCCTCAACCAATGTTGCAGAATACACCATTTGGAAAAGGCTGCAACATCTTTTTTTTTTTTTTCCTCATCATTTCATCATAACCATGACCAATCTATCAACCATTTTAACCACCTGTCTACCACTCAGACCCTTTGTCTGAACTACATTGGTCTGAGGCCCTTCCACAGGGGCTATGTAGGCAGCACTCAGATGACACGACCGTCTTTTGGGGTTAGCTCGACCATTCTTGTTTGTTCGTCTCTTTGATGGACAAACCTTCTTGCCTTATTTTAACCATAACCTTGCCCTTCATCATGACCCATTTCCATCCCTTTGACCCTTTGTCTAAACTACATTGGTCTGAGGCCCTTCCACAGGGGCTATGTAGGCAGCACTCAGATGACACGATCGTCTTCTGGGGTTAGCTCGACCATTCTTGTTTATTCATCTCTCTGATGGATAAACCTTCTTGCCTTCTTTTAACCATAACCTTGCCCTTCATCATGACCCATTTCCATCCCTTTGACCCTTCCTCCCTTCTAGGGAGAACTACATCGGCCTGAGGCCCTATCACCAGGGCTATGTAGGCAGCACTCAGTTGACATGGGGTCTTCTGGGGTTAGCTCAGCCGCATCCTTTCATCCATTCATCCATCCATCGACCACCAACCATTGGAGATCATGCCTATCTCCTCTGACCTCGACCACTTCCAAGACATTGTTGTCTTGGTTGTTTTTGCATGTATGCTACCTCATGACTCGTTAGCAGAATTGTGCACAGACCTTTTTGGACCCTCACAAGTATAGGATCGCAAGCCGGTTGATCTGCACTACTTGTGACTTTTTCGCATTTCTAGGAGCACTTCCTGAGCCTGAGATACCTGGAACGCGATGACCCATTTGGAGCTTCAGCTTAGATTGAGTGACCCGATCAGCAGATGACTAAATGCTGGGGCCCGATTACTTCAATTTTGGCACTCCTCGACCCTTGACCTGTGACACTTTGGCCTGACCATCTCGTGCA
>JARHVA010006925.1:665000-799565 GCA_037957365.1 Torreya grandis | reverse complement strand
AATTATTCCACTAGTGCATCATTTGTTACCCATGGTAATCATTCCTCTAGTGATGTTTCTTCTCATCCCTTTACTAGTTCATCTTTTCCTACATAAGCAAATTATTCCACTTGTTCCTCACTTACTAATAGGTCTTATAAAACTCTTACTACCACCCATAATGGTGCCCAAGCCACTACTACCAAATTTAATGCTTAAAACAATGATAATAATGCAAGGTCAAACCCATCAACTCCTATTAAAAATCTTATTCAAATGAATGCTTTCCAAACTAACAATGCAAATCAAATGATGTAAGTTCATAATCACCTTATTTGTCTTCAAACCCACCATTAACATATGTTATGGGGCATGCATAATCAAAATATCCCCCATCCTCTTAGGGATTATCATGGTAATATTATCCCTCAACCTCATCTAGTTAATAAAATAATCATTCATATCTAAAATGAGCCTCTTACATATCAAATTGATAATATTGATATAGGAGGTATCACCCCTACCATTTCTTGTAATGGGTCAACTGATCATACTCTTCATTTAAAATCATTTATAAATCTATATAAAGACTGGGTCAAATTAAATACCTTTATAGCTACAAATATATTAGAAAAAACTCTCCTTGGTGATGTTTTATATTAGTACAACCTTTTTAAATCTAATTCCATCACTAGTTTAAAATATTTAAAAAATTCTCTAGTCTAAGAGTTCTAAGCTAGTGATCTCCCTAAAAATATGTTGGCCCACTTTATCAATTGTAAACAACTTGAGACCAAAACTACCCAAGATTTCATTAAATAATGTAATACCTTGTCTAATAAATATAAACATAATATGGAAAATGACAAACTTTTAAATCTATTTACCAATGATCTTTTTCCCAAGTTGCAATATCAAGTTTGGACTCTCTTTCCACATACTTTGGAAGAGGCCATTGACTAAGCAAAGCATTAAGATATCCTTATGAATAAATTCAATACATCCCAAACTTCTATGGTTACTCTCATGTTACTTAATAATAATAATCATCATGCTACTAATGATGGCGTCACAAAATCTTATGATACCATTCACATGATTCAATCTATTGTTCTTAACCAATCTTTGGAATAAACTTACCCTCCCAACCACATCACTAAAGCTCATTTATCTTCAACAAATAACATAAATGTTTACAAACCTTTATCCATATAAAAATTACTAAAATTTCTACCAAGGCCTCTACCACGAGAACTTGATCCCACTCAACCCATGAAATCTTGGTATGATCCCAATAGATTTTGTTGGTTTCACACTAGTTGGGGTCATTATCATGAGACCTATAGGTATATTTATAATTTGGCTATGGATTTCCTTCTTGGTCCCAATTTTGACCATGATTATATCATTAAAAAATGCCAACAAGCCTTGGACATTTATTTCAAATCCCATGAAAAAAAACTAAATCTTAAGCTTTAAATCAAGGTAATGCTCATTTGGCTACCTATAAGGATCCTCTTCCAAATCACCAAGATACCCAATATAAACCTACCCCTTATACCAATAATGTTGATAGTATTATTGACCTAGGTCCTAAATATAATGTGGCTAATATGAAAAATAAGTGAAGGGTGATTTCTTTCATTGATCCTCAACCCATCTACACACCTCCATTGTCTTGCACATTTCATGTTATCCAAGATTCTTCTCCACCTCACTTAACTGAGTTGGGGCAAGAAGACCTTACAAATTTTTATGAACCAATTCCAACACCTACCTTAGATAACTCTTCTCATACTATTTATTCTATCCTTCCATCTTGTTTACCTATCACCAATGATACTCAAACTTCTACCAACACTTTTTCTAATCTATATCAAACCACACCTGCATTAATTTTTCCATCTTATCAACATAATCTATAAAATTTTCCTTTAATTAAGCCTTATATCTCTAATCAACATAAATTCACATTTACTTCATCTCCTCCTTTCAAGGACCTCCTTCAACACTATGCATCTCTTTCTAAAAATCTTCTTATAGGTTATGATGAGTGGGATCCTATTAGGAAACTCATTAATCTATCATCTTAAATCCAATTTCTTGAACTTATGCATACCTCTCCATGTAATTGTAACCATATTATGTAGCTTTTGTTTGAAATGAACATTTATCATCCTCCCTAAATAGGATGTGAAGCCACCTTATCTAGATCTAAAGATATAATTTTCCAATAGTGCGAAGAGATGTCCATCCATATTAATGAAACAATGGACACTTCTCTTTACCTTAAATTTCCCATTTTTTATATGATTCTTGATGAGATTATGCTTCATGTAGATGATCCCTCCTCTATTTATTAGTGTTAAAATTGGTGATATCCAAGTCAAGCATGACTTGATTGATGAGGGTTCCAACACTTGCGTTTTATCTCTTGGTTTTATAAAACCCCTTAGATATTTTGAGTGTAATTTTAAGTCCACACACAACACATGTCAAGTCTATGACGGAAGGAAAATTCCTCCTTTAGGTTTTGTGTGGCTTCCCATTATTGTCTTACCTATCATCATTCATGTGAAGGTGATGATATTCAAATTTCCTCTATCTTATAAAAATTTTCTTGGTAGGTGATAGACTCATATTATGAGATTGGTTGCCTCTTCTACTTGATAATTCATCAAATTTCCTTATAATGGATCCATCTATAAGATTTAAGTTGACACCAACCTTTAGAATTTTGAATAATTCCAATACTAGGGTGTATTCAAGATTCCTACCCTTGAACCCTTACCAAGAATTATATTTCCTCACCATTGCTTGATGGGATTCCATGACCAACATGGAATAATTCCTCATGTCTTCTAGATCCATGATCTCAACATATCTTATTTCCATTAGCTCATTCTCCAAAATCTCAAGTTGATGCATTAATTTCAAAGTAGGGAATTTAAGAGAAATAGTCATTTTTGCTTTTTTACCATATACTATCTTATATGGATAATTGTATATTGACCTTTTATAAGTAATCCTATCAACCCGTAGAGTTGACTTTAATTTGAGATGCCATGATCTCTGATTATCTTCAATAGTCCTCTTGATGAGTTTCAACAAATTCTTATTAGTGGACTCAGTAAGGCCATTGCCTTGTGGGTAATAATTTGATGAGGTGATGAGAAAAATACTATGTTGGATTTCCCATTGGTTGACCTTAAATCCCACAAAATCCATATAATTTTCAAAAATAATAGTTTAAGGAACTCCAAATATAGTAATCAGACCTTCATATAAGTCTAAAACATTGATTTTATTGGCTTTTTTTAATGCTACTACTTATGTCCATTTAGTAAAATAATATGTGGTTGTTAGGATTCACTTATGTCCTAATATTCAAGGGGGTTAATGAGACCAATAAAGTCTAATTCCAATTAGACAAAGGGTTGATTAACTAAAATTGGTTGGAGAGGTAAGGGCAAGCTTAACCTTTCCAACCAACATGGCACACTGTCTACATTTCTTAACCCATACATGACAATCACCAAACATACTTGGCCAATAATACCAACCTCTCCTTATCTTATAAGTTATGATCATTGTTGAATAATGGCCTCTACAATGTCTGTAATGGAATTTATCAAGAAGTCTTTGTGTTTGATGTGGCTCTATACACCTTAGCAACATACCAGTGATATCTTTTTTAAATAATACATTATCAACAAGAAGAAAAGGAATCAAATGCAATCTAAAATATCTCCTCTTTGAAGGGGTCAGATGAAAAGGATAAACACCTTCTTGTAAGTATCTTACCATATATTGGAAACAACTAGAATATGGGGTCTAATTTAGTTCTAACTTCTTCATTATTTGACACCATAACCACCCCATTAGTCTCTTACAAATCTTGGGCTAGATTTTCAAAAAGTCCTCTACCTCTAACTAGCTTTGTGACATTGATATATACATTTTAATCCATTAATTTTGTTATCCAACCAACCCTTTTCTCATTTATATCCTTTTTTAAGAGGAAATCCTTGACACTTGGATGTGCAACCATCAAATATATCTTATTATTAGATAACAATTACCTAAAATTTTTAACAGACCTTATGACTAAAAGTAGATGCTTCTCAACAAAACAATACCTTATTTCATATTATTTTAAGCCTTGATTGAAGAATTATATTATCTACTCTAAATTATTTATTTTTTTGCATGAGAATATCTAAAATAGTGTCAATTTTAGCATAGGTGTATAATAATAAATCTTTGGTGAAATCAAGGATCAAGAGTGTGGGAACACTAGTTATATCCTTTTTGATATCTTCAAATATTCTTACTCCTTCTTTGGACTAGATGAAACTATGACCCTTATTTAGCATGGTTGTGAGTGGCCTCTCTAAATTAGCAAAATTTAAAATTTATCTCCTTATGAAATTGATATTGCCTATAAATCTTTGCAAGGTTTTCTTGTGTTTAGGTAAAGAAAGTGAAAGAATTGATTTTATCCTATCAAGATCAATGATTTTACCATGTTTTTAAATTACATGTCCAAGAAGCCTACCTTAATTAATAGATAAAACACACTTATTTGGATTCAAAGACACTCCAAATTACCTGAATCTTTCAAAGACTTATTTGAGGTAAAACATATGCCTGTTTGCATTGTTAGAGAACACTATTATATCATCCATAAAAACAAGTATAAACTTGTTAAGGAGACACTAAAATTCCATATTCATATCTTTTTTGGAAGTTTATATATCATTGGAAAAACTAGAAGGCATATTTTTGTATGAAAATTTCCCCCACTTTGTGGTGAAGGCTATTTTGAAATTATCTTTTTCTTTGAGCAAAATCTGGTTATAGCCATTATAGCCATCCAACAAGGAGAATCTTTCTAAACCTAAAAATATAAATAAAATATCATTCATTTATGGAAATGGATAGTGGTATTTAATAGATGCATTGTTAAATTCATGAAATACAACACATAGTCTTATTTCACCATTCTTTTTCTATACTGGGACACAGTCTGCCACCCAAGTTGAGTTTTTAATTGGAAATATTATAGTTGAATCAATGACCTTATGTAGCTCAAGTCTCATCAAAGGATAAATAGTTGAATCAATGACCTTTTTTTTTTTTTTTCTAAATGGCTTAGTCTCATCCTTTAACTCAATGGTGTGTTGATCTAGACTTGGATCGAATTGGTTAAGGTCATTATACTTACATGCAAAGACATCTACAAAACTTGAACATAACTCAATAAAAATTTCTTTCTCTCAAGATGTGAAAAGTTTACACAAATTTAATATATTTTAATTTTAAATCTCCACATTTATATATTGTTATTCCTTGGTTGATAAAGAAAAATTTTCTTTTCTCAATTCATCATCTCTACTGAGTATGTTTTTAAGGGTGACCAACCCTTCAGGTAACTTATTTATCTTCAATTTCATAATCTGGTCACCATACTACTATGAGTGTTTATCTTGGTTCCTTGAGGAGAGTTTAGCTTCATCTTATAATAACTTGAGAATCTAACTATCATCTTCAAATACTTGTCAATGTTTATGGTTGTATAGGATAAAAGGTCTTCCAATCACCTTAATGTGTGATTGAACCTTTTCATTCTTTATATCAGTATTGAATTGTGACCCAATGGAAGCCAACTTGTCTACATGTTTTCTTTTAATTTATTGATATGGCATAAATATTAATCTTTAAATTCTTAAAATAATTCTCATAGTATATGCTTATAAGACCTAAGCAGTGGGTTCTTGCATACATTAAGTCCTCATACTTGGTGAACTACCAGTTCACTATCTCCAAAAACTTGTAAAGTATTGACCTTCATCATTCATGCACTAGTGCTTCATATTTAATAACATTATTAGAATAACCAAACTAAAAATTGAGAGAAGAGAAATAACTTTAATTGTCTATAAAAATTAACATCATTCCAACTCCAGTTCCATGTTTGTTTTTGGATCCATCAAAGTATAATTGCCACATGCCGTCACTGGGCTATCATCTTTCATTAATGATAGATTTGGTGTATCATTTTCATGAAGGAAATAGATACCAAGTCCTTAAATTAAATTTTAGGTATCATGATCATGAAAATCATAGGTCCATTCATCAAGGAAAAGATCTATAACTCCATCTATATGTGACTCAGTTTTCACCTCACTATTTTCTATTACCTTGTCTGAGATAAAACAATTAGTGTTCACCATAATTGGCTTATATGGTTCCAAACTAAATATTATAATGGGTTTAAAATTTATTATTACCTTGGTACCATACCTGGTATTGAACATTAAATAGGTCCAATCAGTTGACAAATATCCTCTAATCTTTGAGATAAATTCCCTTGATAGACACATGGCAAAGTAGGGAGGCAAGTCTACTACAACTAAATATTTTTGAATGATGACATTGGGGAAAGCATGTAGTGTCAATTTAAGATCATTTATTATTCTTAATGTCCTTTTTAGTGATCCATCCAATTGTAATACTCTTTTGGTATAGGGATCATAGACAAGACCAAGCTTGTTTTCAATTTGATTAGGCATGACAATGCTACTAGCTCCACTATCTACCATACAATCATGGACTAAACAATCACCAATAAGAAGAGAGAGATAAAATGGAATGATATTGTTTGATTTTAAATTATTTTTTTCCACCTTTATCATGTTATGTACCTATCGATCAGGTTACTTGGTAGGTTAGTCTAAATTGTCCACGACAACTCCTTATTTCTTAACTAGTTATTTAGACACTTTAAGAGCTAAAAACCCTTGAATGAGCATGTTTTTAAACCTATAATAACAATGGAATCCCACATTATAATTCTAAAATTAAATTTCTTCATTTGATCTATTATGCTAATATATGCTCCATTAAGCTTTGTCTACAAATTTTGAGCCACTAGTTGTTCTTTAATTAGAGGCATTTAGGTAACCTTCATTGTCTCTACATTATAAATATTTTTTACTATAGCAGTATTAACTTAATGTTTGACACTCTTGGAAACAAAATTAGGGATACTAGAAGCATTTATCACATCTTTATTTTCCTCAATTGCTCTTCTTTTATCTTTAGTCAGAGCTACAACTTGACCATTTGGTGTTTCTAGTTTCACCAACTTGGTTGAATTCAATATGATCATCTAATTTCCAATTAACATTGATAGCATTAGGATATGTTTGAAATTATTGAGCTTCTCCTTGGGATGACATATTCACCTTTTGATATTGACCACCTTGAAGAGAGAATTCTTCCTATGTCATTTGTGGCATAGTGATATCTTGTGATACCAAGGCTTGATTTTGAGTGTCATTTCGATTGAAAGGTTGACAACCTGAATCTTACATTAAGTTGTTTTTAGGAACAATAAATTATGACCTAGAAGGTACCTTAGGATCAAGGGTTGCATATGTCTTATTTTGATTTATGGCTCCTTGATTTTTCTAAGGTTGCATAGTGTCTTTAAAACCTTGATAAGGAGGTATTTGGATATTGAAGGACTAACATTTATTATATTTTTTTTTATAATAAGGTATACCTCAGTATTATTGTCTCTTGAGTTAAACCTTTAATTGATGACCTTGTAGTAACCTTTGACATGAAAGCACTATCTAGATGATGTTATGAACTCTACAATTTAAAAGGTCTTCAAATTTAGATGATGGTATATGTCTCTTCCTTTTTGAAATTTCTTCTTCTCAATATTAAAAATTTAATTATGTTAAGGTAACTTTATCCCATTGGGAATGCCAAAATTATTGGTGTTCTAGATTTTCACCCTCACTGAGAAGGGGATTGTTTAGATCTTCTTGCTCAAATCTAATCCACCATGGGACTAATCCTAAGATATGGTTATCCTAATAATGGATCAATTTTTTTGAATAAGGCTAACTTCTTTCTAGATCTATCACTTAAACTAGACCTAATCTAATGCTTTCTTGGAAAAGAGATAGAAAGATATAATAATATATAAAAGTATGTAAATGGGGTAATGCACCAGTAATTTGAACACTTATAATTTACACAAGATACACTATGAGACATGTTCAGGACTAAAGAAGATTAGTCCCACATGAACAGTTAATAATAAGGCATAAATCAATTATTAAACTAGCATGAGAGGGCAGATATCCACTTTTAAGCTAAACAATAAATTGTAAATTACACTTATAATGACCTATGGGAATTACCAAGATCTTTATGAAGGTGAGAAAAAATTAGACATGGATAAGGAACATACATTAACTTAATTAAAGTACATGAATTCATAAAACACACTTCAATTTAGCTTGAAAAATGGTGGAATTCAATCTTTATTGCATCAAAAGGTGTTACATTGTAAATTTTGGCATTCCCTAACCAAGCCAAATCATAAGAGTCTATTTATCTAAAAATGTTAGAGATTTCTTGTCTATAAATTTTAGAAAGAGTGAAATGTGGTAGAATTTGGAACATATATAGATAAAAAGGAAGAGAGAGAAGGAACTATGATGTATTATCACAAGTTTGAGGATGTTGACTCATGACCTTATCAATAAAGAATAAACTCTGTAAAAGAATTAAATGCCCATTATCCCTATCCATCCTCTAAGTCTTCTTCTTAGAACTCAATGTCATTATTTATGTGTTCTACTGATGAAGATCATGTCTTGGAATTGATAAAATTATGCCACATTTTATTTGGGTGGCCATCGGTACCTTCCTATCAAAAATATGACCATGCGATAAGTGAGACACCTTTCCATAATCATGTTTACATCTGTATTTTCTCCAATATCAAACATGGGTCTATTATAGATGAAAAATAATCTAATTATTTATTTTACCATAGTCATAATATCCATGGAAACCTACAAACTTTGTCATATTTATTCACAATCACTGGTCCATCTTCAATCTCTGTATTTGGTCCTAATAGACAAATTATTCATCCAAAACCTTGTGAGAGACAAGAAGCTACTATACATGAAGATATTATATCTAAAATCAATGGACATGTCAATGTAATGTCTCTATAATAGATTTGAAAAGTTATAATTTATCGACTAGAGGTCTTATTTAAACTTTAATGGTGAAAAATCCTTGTTCTTAACCATCTTGCTTGCATGGCCATGTATACTATTAACATTTGATCAAACATTAATGAAAATGGGATGATCCCTGTAAGATTTTGTTTACTTGGGTTAAACAAATGGTTCATTAACCTTCAATGGAAGTTCTTTAGGTTTTCTCTTTGTTTATTGGTTATTGATTGCCAACTTGGACCATTTACAATGCTCAACTATATTTATTCTCATTAGTCCCATAGATTCTACTAACTTTTTAACTTATTTTGCACCATAAATCTAAATGTAGGTATGAACATGATATATTGATTCCATACCACAAAGATCCTTTTTACATTTTGACTTGATCACTCACCATCATATCAAGATGTATGAGCTCATGTCAACCATTGATGTCATTGGGCCCACTTTCCTACTAGTTCTTGTGCACCATCGAATCTTTGGTATGAATCCATACTAATCATTGATCTAGGCTTGGAACCACCTTTTGTTAGTGAATGTGCACTATTGGATCTCTAATTAATGAATATCAACACCGTTATATCTTGATCAACCTATAGCTTTTAAAGGGATTTTGAACCTAAATTGTTAGTTTATGAAGCTCAAATTTGATATTTGCATAGATGTCTTGTGTTGCAGGTCCAATTTTGAAACTCCATAACTTGAGATAGAAAGATTACATGGGCATGAAACCTATAGAGCATGTTCTTGACACATGGGACTTAATGGCACTATAATTATTTATCTCACATGGTTTTTTGAGGTGCATTTATAAAATGCTCAGGTTATTTGGTCCATTTGTTTCCATATTATGTCTTAGTGACAGTCTAGTTCTTTAAACTTACATAGTCCATCTTTCACTCAATATTTAAGGGATCTAATGATTTATTAAGGTTTTTGAAACTTTTTTCATGCTCCTAAATTCTTTAGATACCATGAAACATGTTTGGTTCATTTAAATGATATAATTGTAGACTTGTCCCTTAAAGATCAATTAGATAACACTTTTACCTTGTTTAAAGTGTTTTAAAATATTTGTAAAATATATATGATATCCACTTGATGTATATCTTCTCCTTATGACATTTGGTCACTCTTCATTCAGGATCTTGCTTGGCTTCTAGACTTTTGGACTAGGCACATTTTGGTATACTGATCAAATTTGGTTAACAGTGATTTTGGTTTCATACTTTATATTGCTTATGATGTCATTATGTTCTCTTATGGATTTATTTTTTATCATTGCATTATTTATTTTTCATTTTATTTCTTATGACTCAATTTTTATTTTTCATGATTTTTTGTTATCTTATCTTTATGAACACACATAATAGTTATTGTGACTTGGTTATACAAACCTTGCTCCCTATAGTCATTCATTGTTTACCATGTGATCAATTACTAAGCAATTCATCTCATTATAATCTGATTTTTATAATCCACTCTAGATATCCTTTTCAACCCCTTTATCCCCTTTTACAAACTAAGCATATAAATGATTGAGACATGAGATAACATGCTAGTTCATTTTAAAGTTTAAGTGTTTTACTTAGTCTTATCTCTGGATACTTAGATTCCTTTAGACAAAGATTAAAGTTAATTCGTGTGTATGACTCTATCTCTCACGATAGGTCAGTCCAAGTCCATATGGAAGAGGAATATTAAAAGACATAAAAAAATTCAAAATCCAAATCATTTAACAAAAGGCAATGATTTAAAAGGCAACATTAAAATTTCTCAAAATTCAAATCACAATAAAATACATAATTATAACCACATATAATTCTTATAATCAAATATAAAACTCCATATTTGGTCTCAAAATAGATTTGATGTCCATTGGGGTGTGGTAGGCTACTATATTATAAAGTGATAATGAAAAAAACATTTTAGTGCTATCTACTTTCTCATTTAAGTACCCAATCTTTGTAGTAGACTGATGTCTCTATAAGGGGTCCTAAGGAATAGGGAACATATTATGGGAAGGTAGGTACATTTTACTCTACTTATACAAACCAACCAATCTGAGTTGATCTTAGTCATACACTTATTTGTCGACATAGATTTATGTCTATAACAAATATGTGATCCTCTGTATATTTATGGTCACTAGTCACTTAGTGTCTTCTCATGTCCTTAGTGTGACTCATGTCTCCTACGGTCTTCTCATTAGATTCCTACATTATGATTTTTTACATTCCCTTTTTCACTCTATAAAATCCTTTTATTTCCCCCTTGAGAAATCTTTTTTTGTTCATAGATCACTCCCCTAGGGATTCCATTTTGTGAGTTGTATTGTAAGACCATGGATAGGACCCAACCTTCCTCACAAATTACCTAACTTTTCATATTACCATTCCAAACATCCATTTTTACCATATTTTCACATCAATTCCACATCATTTGTGTTCCCTTTATGATTTTTAGTGTAAAACCATAGATAATACTTGGCCTTCCTCATAAAATTTTCCAATATTAAAGTCACAACAAAATTACATGTGTCAAGTATGAGATAAAATATGATTGATTATGAGTTACAAGTCATGTACATGATTTTGATCTTAATTTAGTATTTTTTATGATTAATTCATTAATATTTTCACTTTTATATTATATTTTCCAATTTCATGTAAGAATCCAACCATCTTTCTTAAGTTTTTCATACTTCCCAACTTGAATTATTGTGATTACTTTATGACCATTTTTCCAATTTGTTTCCTCTTTTATAACTTCCAATGTGATTTGGTATGATTGATTGACTTAATTGAATTTTTTATACCATTGTTATTTTCACATGCTTACCATTTTAATACAATATTTTCATACTTCCCAACATGATTTGTTGTGATTTTACTTGTTTTAATTTGGTACCACTCTTTTCATGGTTCAAAAAAAATTTTGTCCTCTTGTTTACCAGTCTTTGGTTTCTTATACTTAGTCATATTTTTTTATTACACATTTTCCAATGTGGAATAATGTGTAGTACATTTATTTTTTATTAATTATACTTTTCCATGTCCTTTTTGCTTATTTATTTTTAACCATGCATGTGAACTACATAATACTAGAAAAGAAAACACAACACATATTTATTATAACATATACAACAAAAACAAAATACATGTTCTAGAAATAAATATATCCATGCATCCAAAACCACAACCATAAATACAAACACATACGATCAAAATTCAAATGTTAACATCAAATATCTATATATATTATGTATTTTTTAAAAAGTATAAAAATACATCACTCTATTTCTAAGGGTTGGGTTTTATCCTATCTATCTTATGGCCTAGCCACATTTCCCATGGATGTCTCAGATAGTCCCCTTTGAATAGTACACTATAAATAGGATGTCTAAGATATTTGTCATAATACCTATCCTTATAGGTTCACCACCTAGGCCTATACCTATCCTAGATGATTAGTGGTAGCCAAATACACAACTCTCTCTTAAGCCAAGGCCTACCATGCATGTGCCTCTCATGCTAACACCACTATCAATTATTGTATCCCATTTCCATGTGCCTATAATCACCTTGTAGCCTCTATTTATATTCTAAACCAACTCACCTAAGCTAGGTAAAATGGTACCATGAGATCATCTAATGTGGTTGGGTCATATGGCATGAGAACATAGTTTATAATATCATGGAGTGATCCCATCACTAGGGATCCCCATATTGCCTCCTCCTCATTTGTAAGATATGCAAAAGTCAAACCAAATAGCTATCATATTATTAATTTATCTAAAAATCTATCTATTTATAATCTATCAAACAAATATTATACAACTAGTATTCTATTTCAAATCTTAAAAAAAATTCAATAATCTATTACCTATCCTAGTGTTACCAATCACCATTTCTCTATCTACACATACTCCAAGCACAATCTCTCCATTAACTCATTCCTTGATTGCTTCATCCATGGGATGTATCCCAATAAATAAAAACCCTAGGGTCACCACCCATGCCCATCTCAAGCCTTGCCTTAGCGGTGCCTTTATAGACCAACTCTATCCTAGGTTGATTGATGGATCATCTTGGATGACCACCCTTTATATTCATTCTCACTACTGGCATCTTCATCGATGGTGTGATCAAGGTGGTCATCCTTCTTCCTAATTTGGTGCTAGATATGATCCATATGGTACTCTTGCATCAACATCCATGTATTTTCTACCTACCATCCATCATGTTTGGCCTATCCATGGTCTCTCATGCCATAGTTTGATCTCTAGTCTCATGACTAGTGGTCCTCCTTCTTCTCTCCCCCCTTGGATTTTCTTACATGTCAATCCCAATATATGGGATATACTATAAGATCCACTAGTTGAAGGAGTCAAAACTACCTTATAGATCATGCCATTAGATGTAGCTCTACCCTAGGTGTAGTGGCTCGCGATCCATGATCATGCTAACTTTGATGCCACCATTTCCCAACTTGGCCAAACTATCATAATGTGTGAATAAAGTTTCCACATGATATCTCCTTGTGTGATTATCTATAGATTTATAATGTGTGGCATGGACCACATGACCTAATCATATCTCCATTTCATCACTTGAGGTAATTGATCATTGACCATATGGGGAAACCTAGTTGGTCGGTACATCGAAAACCTTTCATATATCCAACCACTTAATAATACCACTATCCCCATGGTATTATACCCTATGGAAAACATCCCATACATATCATACATGATTTAAATGTATATGATATAACCCAAGTCATAAAGTGTCCCCTAATCTAATATAAATTAACACAAGGCTATAACATATAGTGGTACCTTACCATCTAACTTGTGACATAACACTCGTGCTTTCACAAGCCCTATCACAACCTTCTAGATATCTAAAATATGGGAAATGTAGACATAAAATATGATCACCCCCATACCTATGTAAATCCTATCCAATCAAGTCTCCCATCATGCTAATGCTCACCTCTCCTCTTAACCATCTGGTATCATCATGATAACCGATGTCCCTCCTATAGGAAGTCAAAGCAATGAATGGACATCCTTCAATGTGATACCAACCTATATGGTATACCCATCCACCACTCATCTAAAGGTATTTTTCAAGAATGTTTAGTCTCCTAAGAACATGAACACTAAATCAATACTCAGTGGAACTCATCGCATCTCCATGATGCCTCCCAAGCCTAGTGCAACTAATCTAGCTCAGTCCACAACTGTGAAATTCTCTAATAGATCTAGTAGCCAAGATGCATCCACTAATCACTAGATTCTATGACACCCCTAAAAACATCAAATAAAAAAATATGAATTATACCTCCATGTCACTTACAATTAGAATACATTATTTTTAATGACAAGCATAATATCACCAAATTTAACCTTAATCTATTCATTTTTGACCAATTTTACCTATTCTTAGTCTAATTATCCATTTTTGTACTCACTCAATTAACTTGGGACTTAAACATATTATTTTAGCTATTTTCCTATATTTTTAGTACTACACCATCCAATTAGTCACATACTAAGTTGTCTTAATAGTACTAGGTCGACCATTTGAACTTAATAAACTATGTTAACCCTTTCAATTCCCCCCTTAGTACTAATTTAGTAATTTGGTTTAATCAACTAAATCATTAATAGGTACTAATTCATCCCTCTAATTAAATCAACTAAGCTGACCCATACCTACTAAATTGGCCATGTCAAACCCTGATTTTCAACCTACTAGGTTGATTAGGTTGACCTAGTTCATTCAAACTATCAACTCTTTGAACCATTTGTAATAAATTCCTTCACTAGTTATTACATTAATTCCTTTCAACCCATTTCCCTTTTTAACCTCTAGTACCCTAAATAAATTTCTTAGGGTTCATTATTGTTTCTATAATTAGTTCTAACTTACAAATTTCTATAAGACACTTAATTTACAAATAAATTTGAAATTCTCAGTTGCTTACCTATGCTACACTTGTTACAGCTACTAGGCATCCCTCTCATCTCAACTATTGTCTCCTCACCATCTTCACTCTTTTTTCCTTATTTATGTCTCTCAAGACTCTATTTTTCTCTCAAAATAAGGTAAATAATAACAAATAACTTATTTTCACCCTATTTAAAGTTACTATTCACAATTATTTACCTTTCAAATATTTATTGTCAAATTATTTGTTTTGATCATAACTTTGTTTTTACTAAATCATTTTTCAAACCATAAAAAGTTTCTAAAATTATGATTTCATAGAGAATATCTTTCACTAATATGTGCCTATATTGTAAAAACATTATTTTTTTTCTATTTGTTTTACTAGTCTCTATAGGTTCACCTAATGTTCCTCATATTGGATGCCTTCACATCTCTCACATCTCCTTATTTATTTATAGCACTAAGGTAAGTAATGGTATGTATTTTTCAATTATGTCCTTTCATTTATCTTATTAGCTTTTTAATACACTTTAATTAGCATCAGTTTTATGTGTTTTCATGTTCTATTCTTGAAACACCATCTTATGTTACACTTACATGACACGTGATAAGCTTCGAGTGGGGCATATGTATACACAATATTTTCAAACTTTTATCAGTTATTGAAATTATTTATCTTCAAAGAACCTATTGATTATCAATCTCTCTAAGTTCACACTATAAGGTGTGCACCATTAAAGGGGTGCATAGACCATTGGTGGTTCATAGGATTATTTTCCCTTTTTCCACTTGTTATCTACACACTTCTCTCCTAAAACCAATTTACCCTAAGCTTTTTTATCTATTACACATGCCCTCCAATAATTTACCACCTTTTATACCCATTTTCCTAACCTAAAACCCCTTTCTATAGTTTACAGTACTACATCAACTAGGTCAACATTGTACTCTTATTGGTGAAACTCATTATGGTCTAGGTTGGCTCTTGGTTGACCTAGCCTATGACCTAGTGATTTTTTGTCAATAATGATACTAGGTTGATTAGGTCAACCCTGTCGGCTAAAACTTTTGGAACAAATTAGGGTTAAATCTACCTATATATACAAGATCATTTCACCATTATTTAGAGAAGAGAAGAAGTAATATTTTGTATGGATATGCTTATCCACCATTCTACTCGATGATCAAGCTTAGGGTTTCATATATTCTTTAGAGATATGGATCTTGTCTTATGGATAAGTCTTTTTGATGTATTGATAGGTTATGTAGCCTAGATCTTATATCCTTATCATCATTACATACCAAAAGAACCTTTTGTGAAACACCTGGCCAATGGAGTGATTGAGGCTTGGTAGGTTCATCTTTAAAGGTAAGCATTCCTAACTTTGTTCCTCTTTTTTAAGAGTAGATAGATATGTATTTACACTTCTCTTTCATGCATGAAGATTATATATACATTGAAATGAGTATATGTATTATATGCATGTTTAATTTTGTTGTTTATTACCCCCACTTTGTGCCACAAGATTTTTTAAGCACTAGATTAGATTTTACTTTAATTGTTATTAGTATAATGAATATTAAAGCATAGGTCTTAGTTAGGGTTATTACATGATTTTTCTTGACTAAAGACTTTAAAACCCTCCCTAGTATTATTATTGTGGTAAGATATCCCCTAATTGGGTCTATAGGATCCCCATATTGGTCATGTTCTTGATTATCTAATGTATCCCCAATCTGAAGTGTAAGTAAGATCTATCTTATCCAAGATAGGATTGATTTATAGATCTAATGCATTTATAATTGCATACATTCTAGTGAACTAGATGTGAATATAAACCTTATAGTTTTTATTTCATAGATTTTATTTTATATCATTTTCTTTATTATTTTTATATATTTTCAATACTAGGTTGATAAGGTCAGTATAGTTTGTAACTTTTGTGTGCAAGTTTAAGACACAATCGTATCAAAAATGACTATGTTTTTTTTGTGGGGGTCTTCATCAGATATAGGTTACTAGATAATAGGCCAACACATTATTATTATTTAATTTTAGATATTAAACTAGGTCAAATAGTTCAACATTATATTTTAAATAGATTCCATAAAACATACTAGGTCAACTAGGTTGGTATAGTTATCTTGACAAGTTTCAGCAAATAAGGAATTGAAGAAGTAGGTTGACATAGTTTTGAAAATATTTCAAGTAAAATTAAACACACTTCAAAAAAAAATTCACATTCCTTATTTTCTTCCAACCCATAAAGGTTCCTCTCTCTCTCTCTCTCTCTCTCTCTCTCTCTCTCTCTCTCTCTCTCTCTCTCTCTCTCTCTCTCTCTCTCTCTCTCTCATCTTCTCTCTCTCTCTCTCTCTCTCTCTCTCTCATCTCTCTCTCTCTCTCTCTCTCTCTCTCTCTCATTTTTTTTCTTCATTAAAGTTCTATTTTGTAAAGTTTACAGTCTTTAAAAATTGCCATCATATAGCAAACTAGGTCAACTTGGTTGACCTAGTTTTATATTCTATATTCTGTCTGAAAGACTAAGTCGACCCTATTAACATAGTTATTAAATATTATGGCTTATATAGTATAGTAATGAAATTTTTAGCTATATTTTATAATGTTTTCATACACTACCATCTGAACTGACTCTATACTATGTTTTAAATTGGGAATTAACAACTATATGTTAGTAATTACTTCACACTTTCACTTTCAGTTATTTTCATTCTTTAGATTAGATCACATAGTTTAATTAGGTGATTTTTAAATATAAAAGTTAGTTTAAATATTTTTATATTTCTTGCACACACTACCAAATCACATAATTTCAAAATGCATTTAAACATTTGTCTACCAAAGGCCTATCTACTTGGATTTCATCACCAAAGGGGAAGCCAACTTGATTTTTTGGCCAAGTATAAACATATGGTTAATTTTATATATTGGAAAATAACCTAACACCCTTATCTCTATGGTATTATTAAGTGAGGGGTTAGGCCCCAATACCAATCCAATACTATTGCCAACACAAATCCCTTTTAGTCTAAACATCCTAAAACCATCCATAGATTGCTTCTAGTTCTATAATTTTAGCTAAATTCCCTATCACACTTAAAATAACACTTTATAATAATCTAGAAAAAAAATTAGGATGACCACTTAGTTAGGATTTGCTTTTCAAGGTTGACTACTTTTCCTTTACTGATTGTATGTTGAATTAAAAAACCATGCATTAATAAACATTGGTGCAAGGTTTTGTGTTGTGTGTCCTAATTAGATAATTCTTATTGATCTAAATGATTGTGTTTTTACTTCTATTTTTTGATTCCAAAGTACATTTAAATTTTTTCCCCTATTTTTAGTACACTATCATTCTATTCAACACAATCTCTTATAGGCTATCTATTTTCCTTGCCTATGATACTGAGTTGACTTGGTCGACCCAGTATTATTTTTTGCCTCTCAAGATAGAGTATTAAGTAAACCTTATTGACTTTGTATCCTTATTAGGTTATTTGTTTTATCTTAGGTTGCAATACTAGGTCAACCCTGTTAATTATGTATCCTTATTTACTTAGTTTTCAAACCTTCTTTTTAGTACTAGGTCAACCTAGTCGACTATGTATTGTTATGTGTCCCTTCATATTTCCTTGATTTTGCATCACCTTTACTTTACTAATCTCTATCCTTCATCATAAAATTCTTATTTTAAGACAATACTAATTTAAATTCAATAGATATGATGAGTCTTACTAACCCTAATAGGTTCTCCTATAAGTACATTTTTGCTCCTATAATAGATGAAAGCAATGTTCATATAGCCACTCACATAATAAACTATGAGACCCCTCCTCATTATTATTCACTTTTTAATCCTCTATTCTCACTTGAATATCAACCTAAATTATAGTATACACCAGAAATGCTCTTCTTCATCTCTAAGTTTCTTCAATATCGAGGAAAGGATCCTTTTGCTATTTACCAACTCATGATAAGTGGTCAAGCTAAGGAACCCCATTCATCTTATCCCACATTCTCACACATATTTTGGGATACTATAATATTTACTTCTCAGCCTCTTTCCTCTATTTAAACCCCTTCTCATGTAATTAATTCTTTTTCTTTGATCTCCTCTACCTCCATGCCTAGTTTCTCTACTAATATGGCTGATTATACATCTAGTGGGCCTCTTCCAAGACCCACTCTTCTCAATTCTTCCACTAGTGCATCATTTACTACCCATGGTGATCATGTCTCTAGTGTTTCTTCTTCTCACACCTTTACTATTCCATATTTTTCCACATAAGAGAATTATTCCACTAGTGCCTCACTTACTAATAGCTCTTCTCAAACCCCCACTACCACCCATAGTGATACAAGAGCTAGTAATACCAACTCTAATGCTTCAAACAGTCCTAATAATGAAAATCAAACCATTAATTCCTATTAAAAAATCTTAACCAAATGAATTATTTCCAAGTTAAGAATGCAAATCAAATGATGCAAATACAAAATCACCTTATGCATCTTCATACCGACCCTCAATAGCTATCATGCAACATGCATAATCAAAAAGTCCCCCCCCACAATCCTCTTAAATATTCTCATGGTAATTTTATCCCTTAATATCCTTTAGTTAATAAAATAATAAATCATCTCCAAAATGATCCTCTTACATCTTAAATTACTAATATTGATATAGGAAATATCACCCCTATCATTTCTTATAAAGGGTCAAATAATCCTACTCATTTAAAATAATTTGGAAATATATATAAAGACTAGGTCACATTAAATACCTTTAAAACTACCAAGATACTAGCAAAAACTCTCATGGGTGATGCTTTAGATTAGTATAACCAGATTAAATCTCATTCCATCACTAGTTTGGAAGATTTAGTAAATATTATAGTCCAAGAGTTATAAAGTAGTGATCTCATTGAGAATACCTTGGCCAACTTTATCAATTATAAGCAACTTGAGACCAAAACTACCCAAGATTTCATTAAATGATGGAATACCTTATCTAATAAATGTAAACATAATATGGTAGATGACAATATTTTCCATCTATTTACCAATACTCATTTTCCCAAGTTGTAATATCAGTTTGGGACTCTCTCTCCACATACTTTGGAAGATGCCATTGACCAAGTAAAGAATCAATATTTACATATGCATCAATTCTATCCATCAAAAAAATTATATGGATACTTACATGTTACTTGAGAATAATAATTATCACACTACCAATGATTTTATCATGGATTCTTATGATACCATTCACATTATTCAAGCTATTGTTCCTAACCAATCTCTAGAACAAACTTCCCTTCCCAACCACATCACTAGTCATAATTTATCTTCAACCAATAACATCAATTATCATAAACCATTATCTTTATTAGAATTACTAAAATGTCTACCAAGGCCTCTACCATAAGAACTTCATCTCACTCAACCCAGGAAATCTTGGTATGATACCAATAAATTTTGTTGGTTTCATGCTAGTTGGAGTCATTTTCATGAGACTTGTAGGAAGCTTCATAACTGGCAATGGATTTCCTTCTTGGTTCCAATTTTGACCATGATTCTATCATTAATAAAAACCAATAAGCCTATGACATTAATTTCAAATCCCATATAAAATAAACTAAATATCAAACTTTAAACCAAGATAATGTTCATTTGGGAAACTATAAAGATCCTTTTCCAAGTCACCAAGATACACAAGATAAACCTACCCCTTCTACCAATAATGTTGATATTATTATTGACCTAAATCTTGAATAATTTGGTTACTATGACTAACATGTGAAGGGTGGTTACTTTCATTGATCCTCAACCCATCACACACCTCTATTATCTCACATATTTTGTGTTATCTAATATTATTATCCACCTCATTTAATTGAGTTGGGGCAAGAAAACATTATAAATTTTAATGAACCAATTCCAACACCTCCCTTAGATAACACTTATAATACTATTTCTACCATCTATCTATATTATTTACCTATCACCAATGATTCTTAAAATTCTATCAATACTTCTTCAAATCTATCTCAAACCACACCTATATCAACTATTCCATCTTCTCAACATAATCTATGAACTTTTCCTCTAATTAAACCTTTTTCCTCTACTCAACATAAATTCACATGTACCTTGGATCCTCCTTCTAAGGACCTCCTTCAAAACTATGCACCTCTTTCCAATAATATTATTATGGGTTATTATGAGTATGATCCTATAATAGAACTCACTAATATCCCTTCTCAATTCATTTTTCTCAAATTATGTTGACCTCTCCACATCATCATAACTATCTTATGTAGCTTTTGTTTGGAATGAACATCCCTCATTCACCCCTAGCAAAATGTGAATCCACCTTATCTAGATTTGAAGATAATATTCTCTAATAGTGTGAAGATATGTCCATCCATGTTGATGAAATAATTGATTATTATCTTTCCCTCAAATTTACCATTTCTTTTATGATTCTTGATGAGATTCTACTTCATATAGATGATCCTCCTCTATTTATCTATGTTTAAATTGGAAATATCCAATTCAATCATGCCTTGATTAATGAGGTTTCTAATACTTATGTTTCCTCTCTCAATTTTATCAAAACCCTTAGATATTATAAGTGTAATATTAAGTTTGGATGTAACACATGTCAAGGCTATGACCGAAGGCAAATGCCTCCTTTGGGTTGTATGTGGCTTCCCATTACTATCCCACCTATTACCATTCATGTGAAGGTGATGATATTCAAATTTCCTCTATCTTATGATATTTTTCTTGGTAGGTCATGGACTCATCATAAGAGATAATTTGCCTTTTCCACTTTCCAATGCATCAAATTTCCTTACAATGGATCCACCTATAGGATTCAAGGTGACACTAACCCTTGGAATTTTGAATAATTTCAAGACTGGGTTGTATTCAAGATTCCTACCATTAAACCCTTGACAATAATTCCATTTCATGAATCTCAACAATTTAAATTTATCATCAAGTCTACCTAAGGTTATAATGGTCATCTTAAACTCATCAAAAATATTAACCTAACCTCCTATATTTTGATGATGATGAGCTTTACAAGATTAATCTCAAGATTAAAACTTCTAATCTTTCAGCTCATTTCATCTATTAGCTTATTACTTCTTTGGAACCTCATTCCCATAAACCACCTTGTGATTACATCATCATGATCTTAACTAAGACTCGACATTCTATTCATCACACCACATTAGATGATAAGGTCATCTATACTTGTACCATTAATCTTCATACACTTAATTATGATGATGGTTATACCTTAGATGATCCATTATTAGGTCTTTTTCAAGCTTGAGATGTTGAGATTATTAATTATCATTGCTCTTTACTTTATTATTTTAGCATATCCTTTCATATTCCATCTTACATTATTCCTAATATTAGCATTTTCCTCTTTATCATAGGGTACAAATGGTGTCTACACCTCCCATTTGTGAAGAATGTCATAGGAATATAATTATGGATCATGTTATTATTAGACCTTATCAATTTTATAGATATCATGGCCCTTTTAGCCTACTTATCCCTAAAATTCATGCAAGTATTTTGTAGCCTTCTATGGATCTCACCCCTCCCTCAAGGAAGCCCTATTTGAATTCCATTCCTACTCCTGCTCTTTCTCTGTCTCTTCTTACTTATGATCTTATTACTCCTTCAATCAAGCCTTGTCCAATATATCCACCAACCCCACCTTCTCTTGGTGACGGTTTTCTCTCTTTATCATAGTTGGATCCTTTATCCACCAAATGGGTCAATCAACATTATTATGACATTCATAAAGTTGTCAATCACTAGAATAGAGATTGTTCCCTCTACCAAGATCCTTTGACATTTATTACACCTCCTCCTATGAGTACACCTACCAAATATACTCATAATTATATATGTTTCTTCCATGGCATAGATAATCATTCATCCATGCATTATTGTAAAATAAAACAATATATTGACAATTTACTTCCTATTACTCCTCAGTCCTTAAACAAGGATATACCTCCTCTAAAAGTATTGCATAAGTATATTCCTAATTATAAAGAGGTATATTGTCTCTGACACCAATGTGGCATACATCACACTAATAATTATTGAATCATTCAACATCATCTAAAGGATCACCTCCTAACCATTCTTACACCTTCTACTATTCCTCCCATAGGTTTCTCTTGTAAAAAGGCTCTCCCTTCTTCCCCATGGTTCTACATCTTATATTTCCATCTCCTCCTATGGTCCCTTCTAAAATATTATTACTCCACTCATGAATCCCTCACTCATGGACCTTCCCTCACCTGTGGATCCTTCTTTACCCATGAGTCCCTCACTTGTGGCTCTGTTACCACTAGTGACCCATTCATATCCCATATAAAACACTCCCATACATTATCCTAAGCATCCCCTTCATGGAATCCCTCATTATCATGATTCTTTAATCATTCCTACCTTTTCTATTTAGGAGATTTAACGTGAAGTATTTTCCCAACTTTTTTTAAAGATCGATGAGACATTAGCTAAAGTTTGCCTTCAAATTCATAGAAACTTATTAAATGTTATAGATAATTTATGTGGAAAAATATATTAGTACTTATGAACACATGCATGGTGTTCTTAGATTTTCATTTGTATTGGATGTGTGCTCTAACTTTATCTTTATCTATTTGTATATCATTTGACATTGTGTCAAATATCTATCTTACAAGGTGACTTTGGCTTCACACTTTATACTGTTTATGATGTCATTATGTTATCTTATATATTTCCTTTTTATCATTGCATTATTTCTTCTTGAGTTCATTTCTTATGAATCCCTCGATCTTTTTCATGATTATTTTCTTTCTTATCTCTATAAACATACATATTAGTTATTGTGACTTGGTTATATAAACATTTATCCCTTTAGTCATTTCTTATTTATCATGTGATTAGTTAGAAAATAATTCATCTCATTATAATCTCCTTTTATTTATCTATGAATTTCCTTTTCATCCCCTTTATCATCTTTCACAAACTAAGCATTTACATGGTTGAGACTTTAGATAACATGATAGTTCATCACTAAACTTAAGTGTTCTAGTTATTCTTATCTTTGGATACTTAGCTTCCTTTAGCCAAAGCATAAACCTCATTTGTGTGTATCACTCTATCTATCATTATTGGTCATTCTAAGTCCATATGGAGGCGGAATATTAAAATCCATCAAAACATTCAAACTCCAAATAATTTAACAAAAGGTAATGATATAAAAGGAAACATTTAAAATTATCAAAATTTAAATCATAATAAAAGATGTGATTTTAAGCACATATCATTCTTCTAATTGAATCTCAAACTCCACATTTGGCCTCACAATATAGCTTAGGCCCATTGGGGTGTGGTAGGCTAGTATATTAGAAAAGGAGAATAAAAAACCTTTTAGTTCTAACTACTTTATTACGTAATTACCCAATCTCTGTAGTAGATCAATGGATCTTTAAGGGGTCTTGAGGAATGGGGAACACATTGTGGGAAGGTAGGACCATTTTAATTTCCTTGTACAAAATAACTAGTCTAAATTTATCTTATTTACACAGTTATATGACTACAAATCTTTATGTCTATAGTGAATTGGTATCCTTTGTATATTGATGGTCACTAGTCACTTATTGTCTTATCATATCCTTAGTGTGCACATGTCTCCTGAGGTCTTATCATTATATTCCTCTATTATGATTTTTACGTTCCCTTTTTCACTCCCTACAATCCTAATATTTTTCCTTGAGAAATATTATTTTGTTCACTGATCAATCCCCTAGGTATTCCATTTGTGAGTTGCATTGTAAGACCATGGATATAACCTTACCTTCCTCACAAATTACCAAAATTTTCAAATTACCATTCTAAACATCCCCTTTTACCATATTTTCACTTTAATTCCACCTCATTGGTGTTCCCTTTGTGAGTTGTAGTGTAAGACCATGGATAGGACTTGGCCTTACTCATAAAATTTTCTAATATACAAGTCGCAAAAAAATTACATTTGTTAAATGAGATAAGATATGATTGATTATGAGTTACATGTTATGGACATGCTTCCCATATTGATTTAGTATATTATATGCTTAATTAATATTTTTAGTTTTATCTTCTTTTTTTCTGATTGCATGTAAGAATCCAACCATTTTTCTTAAGTTTTTCATACTTTTGAACCTGAATTAGTGTGATTACTTATGACCATTTTTTCCAAATTTTGTTTCTCTTTTATACTTCCTAGTGTGATTTAGTATGACGGATTGACTTAATTGATTTATGTTTATAGCATTATTCTTTTTAAACTTTATATTGCTTATGATGTCATTATGTTCTCTTATGGATTTCCTTTTTATCATTGCATTATTTCTTCTTGAGTTTATTTTTTATGACTCACTTGTTATTTTTCATGATTTTTTTCTATCTTATCTCTATAAACACACATAATAGTTATTGTGACTTGGTTATATAAACCTTGATCCCTATAGTCATTCCTTATTTACCATGGTATTAGTTATAAAACAATTCATCTCATTATAATCTCCTTTTACTGGTCTACTCTGGATCTCCTTTTCAACCCCTTTATCCCCTTTTATAAACTAAGCATATACATGGTTGAGACTTGAGACAACATGTTAGTTCATCGCTAAGCTTAAGTGTTCTAATTAGATTTATCTTTGGATACTTAGCTTCATTTATCCAAATCTAAAATCTCATTTGTGTGTATCACTATATATCTCATGATTGGTCATTACAAGTCCTTATGGAGGACGAATATTAAAATCCATAAAAAATTTTAAAAACCAAATCACTTAACAAAATGTTATGATCTAAAATGCAACATTCAAAATTCTCAAAATTAAAATTACACTAAAAGACATGATTCTAAGCACATATCCTTCTTCTAATCAAATCTCAAACTCCAAATTTGACCTCAAATAGAAGCAAGGTCCATTGGGGTGTGGTAGGTTAGTATATTAGAAAAGGAGAATGAAAAAAACCTTTTAGTACTACCTACTTTCTCATGTAAGTACCTAATCTTTACAGTAGACTGGTGCCTCTATAAGGGGTCTTGAGTAATGGGGAACATGTTGTGGTAAGGTAGGTCCATTTTAATTTACTTATATAAAACAAATAATCTAATTTTCTCTTAGTTGCACACTTATTTGCCTAAACAAATTTGTGTCTATAGTGAACATGTATCCTCTGTACATTTATGGTCACTAGTCACTTAGTGTCTTCTCATGTCCTTAGTGTGCTTCATGTCTCTTAAGGTCTTCTCATTAGATTCCTATTTTAATATTTTTACCATTTTTATTTTCATGTGCTTACCATTTTACTACATTATCTCATACTTCTCAGCATGATTTAGAGTCATTTTACTTGTTTTAATTTGGTACCACTTTTTTCATGGTTCAAAACATTTTTTCTCTCTTGTTTACCACTCTTTGGTTTCTTATACTTAGTAAAATTTTGTTATCACACATTTTCCCATGTGAAATAGTGTGTAGTACATTTGTTTTTGATTAATTATACTTTTCCAAGTCCTTTTTCCCTATTTATTTTTAACCATGCATGTGTACTACATAATGCTAGAAAAGAAAACATAACACATATATTTCCTATAGCATATAGAACAAATCAAACTAAATGTATTAAAAATAAATATATCCATTCATCCACAACCATAACCATGATAGAAACACATAAGATAAAAATCCAACTGTATGTATGTATGTATGTATGTATGTGTGTGTGTGTATATATCATGTGTTTTTTACAAAGTATAAAAATACATGGCTCCATCTCTAAGTTTGTGTACTATCTAGTTGATCTCATGGCCTAGCCATGCTACCCATAGACTCTTTAGATATTCCTCTCTAAATAGTATATTATAAAGAGGATATATAATATTTAAATATTACTACCTATCCCTATAGGTTAACCACCTTGGTATATACCTATCCTAGCTTAATAATGGTATCCAATTGTGCATCTCTCTGCTATGCCAAGGACTACCATACATATGCATCTCCAACTCCCACCCTTGCCATTGGTTGTAGCTTAGCATTATGCTTATATAATTTCCTTATAGCCTCTCATATTAGTCTAAACCAACTCACTTGAGATGGTTAATATGGTACCATAGGATCATCTAATGTGGTAGGATTATATGGTGTTAGCACCCCATCTATAATATCATGGAGTGCTCCCATCTCTAGGGATCCCCATTTGGCCTCCTCTTCATCTGTAAGATCTATAGAATTCAAACTAGATAGCTATTAGATGACTAATTTATCTCTTTCTCTCTCTCTCTCTCTCTATATATATATATATATATATCTATAATCTATCAAATAAATATTATACAACTAGTATTATATTTTCAAAACTTAAAAAAAATTAACCTTGTATTACCTATTTTGGTGTCACCAATCACCATCTCTTCATCTACTTATTTATCAAGAATAGTCTCTATAATAACTTATCCATTGAGTAACTCATCCAATGGATGAATCCAAATAAATGTAAACCCCAGAGTCACCACCCATGCCCATCTAAAGCCTCACCTTAGTGGTGCCTTTATAGACTAGCTCTACCCTAGGCCAATTGATAGCTCATCTAGGATAACCACCCTTTATGCTCACTCTCACCATTAGCATATCCATTGATAGTGTGACTAAGGTGGTTTCTTCTCTTCCTATTATGGTGTTAGTTGTGTTACTTTTATCACTCTTGCATCCTCATCCATGTCCTCTCTAGTTATTGTTAATTATGTTTGAACTATCCATAGTCTCTCACACTATGGTTTGATATCTAATCTCATAACTGGTGGTCCTCCTCCTCTTTTCCCCCTAAATTCTCTCACATGTTAATCCAAAAATGTGGGCACTACTATAGGATCCATTAGGTGAATGAGTCTAAACTATCCTGGTGAGTGTGCCACTAGATGCGGAACTACCCACCAGGTATAGTGGCCCATGATCCATGGTCATACTAACTCTGATGTTACCATCAACCAAATTGGCCATACTATCATAATGTGTATATAAAACTACCACATGATATATCCTCATATGACCATCTATAACATTGACATGTGGGGCATGGCTTTTGACACTTGATCCTATCTCTATCTTAGTACCTAAGGTAACTGAACATTAACCACATGAGGTAACCCAGCTGGTTAATACATCAAAAACTTATAATATATCTAGACACTCAATCATAACACTAGTCCCATGTTGTTTTTCCCTCTATATATCATCCCATACATATCATGTATGAGTTAAACCTAGATGATATAACCTAGATCATAAAGTTCCCCTACTCTAATATCGACTAATACAAGGCTTTCACATATAGTGGTACCTTGTCATCTAACTTATGACATAACACTCATACTATCACAAGCCCTATCATAACCTTATGGAAATATATAATTTAGGAAATATATACATCAAATAGACTCACGCTTAGACTTGGGTAAATATTATTCAAGTAAGTTTCCCATCAATCTAATGCTCACCTCTTCTCCTAAGCATCTAGTATCCCCATGATCACTGGTGTCACTCCTATAAAAAGTCTACGCAATGTATAGACATCCTCTAATGTGATACCAACCTCTATGGTATCCCCATACACAACTCATTTAAAGGTACTTTTTAAGGATTCCCAAGGTCCTAGGAATATGACCACTAAATCAATACTAAAGAGAACTCATTGTATCTCCATGATACATCCCAAGCCTAGTACGACTAATCTAGCTTGATCCACCACTATTAAATCCTATAATAGATTTGATAGCGAAGACATATCCACTAATAACCAAAATCTCTAGTTCCCCTAAAACCATCAAACAACAAAATATGTATTAGATTTCTATGTCACTTATAATCAAAATACATTATTTTTAAAATTTAAACATAAATTCACCTAATCTAGCCTTAATTTATTCATTTTCAACCAATTTCACCTATTTCTAGCCTACTTGTCCATCTCAGTACTCACTCAAACAACTTGGGCCTTAAACATACTATTTCATCTAATTTCTCACATTTTAGTAATATATCAATCACTCAGTCACATACTAAGTCATCTTAATAGTACTAGGTTGACCATTTGAACTTAACAAACTAAGTCGACCCTTTCATTTTCTTGCTTTAGTACTAAGTAAACAATTTAGTTTAATTAACTAATTTGGAAATAGGGTACTAATTAATACCTCTACTTAAACCAACTAATTCAACCCATACCTACTAAGTCAGCCATGTTAAACCATAATTTTCAACCTACTAGGTCAATTGGGTTGACCTAGTTTGTTTAAACTACCTACTCTATGAACCACTTTTAATAAATGCCTTCAACATTTATTACTCTAATTCCTTTCAACCTATTTCCCCATTTGACCTCTATTACCCTTAATAATTTCCTAGGGTTCATTCTAGTTTATAAAATTAGGTCTAATTTACAAATTTTTATAAAACACATACTTTCTAAATAAATTTTAAATTCTCAGTTGTCAACCTATAGTGCACTCATTATGACGGTTAGGTGTCCCTCTAATCTCAGTTGTTGTCTCCTTACCATTTTGGATCATTCATCATTTGTTATGTCTCTCAAATCTCTATTTTTCTCTTAGAATAATTCAAATAATATAAAATAACTTTCTTTTCACCCTAAGAGAGGATGTCGTTGAGGATGCCGCTTCCAAAGCACGCGCTGATTGAAAATTTGAATTTGGGGAATGACTGTCGGGTGGCCGCAGTGGCTACGGCCCCTAAATCAGTTACGGTCTCTAAATCGGCATGCAAGGAGAGGGTTCTGAACCCTAAAAAGACTGCTCCTGCGGGTGGAGGAAGGTTTTCAGCTGGGCGTCCTGCCAACGCTACTGGATCAGGGTTTGAAGCAAGGGGAAGATCTTTTATGGATGTGGATGCATTCAAAGTGAATCTACACGATGCTGTGCCTCGTGCATTATTTGGGCTGTCCCCTGCATTGCCAGTAAGTGCTCTAAAACCCATTAGGGTAAATCTAGACCTGGAAATAGTTGATGGAATCCTTGAAAGGGTAGAAGTTTTTTCCTCTCAAGCTGCTATTTTTTGTTTTCAAGGTTTTTGGCCCTCGCTGGTTGATCTACATGGATGGATATCCAAGAATTGGTTGCCACTTATTGAAGATAGTGTTGAAATCTTCCCCTGCGTAAAAGGATTCTTTATTGTTGTCTTCCAAAGCCCTGAGGACAGGAGGATAATCTTGAGTAACAGTGATTTTTTATGGCAGGGCAAATATCCTCTCATGGCCAAACGGTGGCATAAGGATTTTAATCTGCTTACGGAAACCTTTAACAAGATTCCGATATGGGTTCGATTACCAAATCTACCAATACATCTTTGGCATGAACCGGTCTTTGAAACCATCGGGAATGCAATAGGAGACTTTTTGTTCGTGGATAAAAATACTTCGTGTGGTTACCATTCGACCTGTGCTCACTTTATGGTTGAAATGGATGTTTCAAAAGGCCTACTAGAGGTGATTTGCCTGGACTCCCCAAGGGGAACTTGGACACAAATGTTGGATTTCAAGGGTGTACCTTTTCAGTGCAGAAGATGTCACCAGACGGGTCATCTGGCCGCTCGTTGTTTGGCAGGGATTTCAAAGTCTAGAAGACCACATTCTTGGTGGGCCAATGCTTCCTCAGAACACTATATAGCTAATCAACCTATGGAAGATCTGGCTGATTCTGAGAATGAAGATAACATTCACTCCGAGCCAATGATTGAGGAGGAGCCACCGGTGAAAGACTCCATTGATGGTCCTGTGGTGACTGAGATTAAAGATCTTTCAAAGCCAGTGGTTGTGGAGGCTTTGGTTTCTCCCCCTATTTTGGAGGATCTACCTAGGAACCAGATTTTGGTTGGTGTTCATAAGGATATTGCTGAGTCATCTATATCCCTTGGGCTTAATGGACCACCGCTTCCTGAGGTATGGATGATAGAGGTAGCTAAGGTAGAGGATGGATGGACCGCTGTGAAAAGGAACAAGTCTAAGCCTTTGGTCCCCCCTCTAGATATGAACCTTTGGTCGTGTAAAAGGTAATTAATTATTTTTTGAAGGTTGAAGGATGTTGTTCCTGTCTAGCGATGGTACGTTTTGTGTAGTGTCAGTAGAAACATCTGGTCTTTTCTGCTATTTTTAGGTTCCTATTTTACCTGGTTTGGCTTGTACCTGTTTTGGTGTTTAGAACTTCTTTGGGCTTTATGGTTTATCTTTTTTTGATGTATAGGGTTTCGGGGTCCCTTCAAAACCTGCTTTTACCATAATCTAAAACTTTCTTTTCACCCTATTTAAAGATATTGTTCACAATTATTTACCCTTCAAATATTTACTAACAGATTCTTTATTTTAATCATATCTTTATTTTTAATAACTCATTTTTTAAATTGTAAAAAATTATAGAATCATGACATCATAGAGAATAGTTTCCACTACTATATTCCTATATTTTAAAAACTTTTTTTTTCTCTTTTTGCACTAATATCTATAAGTTTGCCTAATGTTACTCATATTGGACACATTCACATCTATCGCATCTCCTTATTTATCTATATAACTAAGGTAGGTAAAGGCATGTATTTTTCAAATCTATCCTTCCATTTCTCTTATTTTATTCCTACTACATTTTACTTAGCATCAATGTTATGTGTCATCATGTTCTATTCCTAAAATTCCATCTTATGTTACACGTAGGTGGCATGTAATGAGATTCAAGTGGGGCATGTGTGTGTGTGTGTGTGTGTGTGTGTATACACACACACACACACATACATATACATATACATACATACATACATACATAATAGTTTCAAACTTTTATCAATTATTGAAACTCTTTATCTTAAAAGAACCTATTGAGTCTCAATCTCTCTAAGTGCATTCCCTAATGGGTGCAATTCAAAAGGGGTGGGCAAAACTTTAATTCTTCACAAGATTGTTGTCCTTTTTTTACACTTGTTATCTACACACTTGTCTCCTAAAAACCATTCTGCTAAGATTTTTATTATCTCTTACACACTCCTAAATTCATTTACCACCTTCCATACCCCTTTTCCTAACCTAAAACCCATTTCAATAGTTTACAATACTAGGTTGACTGGGTTGACCTTATATTTTTATTGGTGAATCTCATTTAGGGTCTAGGTTGGCTCTTGGTCAACATATCCCATTACTAGTTAGTTTTTATCCATAATGATACTAGGTTGACTGGGTCAACCCTCTCAGTAGATAATTTATTAAGGGACTAAGGTTAAATATACCTATATACAATATTATTTTTCCATTATTTCGATAATATAAGAAGCAAGAGCTATTGTGTATCTGCTTATCAACTAGTTTACTTGATGAACAAGAATAGGGTTTCATACTTTCTTTAGAGATACAGATCTTGTCTTATGGATAGGTATTTTTGATGAATTAATAGGTTATGCATCCTATAGTTTATTTAACCTTATCATCCTTACATATCACAACCTATTGTGACTCACCTTTGCCAAGGGAGAGATTCCGGCTCGACAGGTTCATCTTCAAAGGTAGTTATTTCTAACTTTGTTCTTCCTTTGTAAGAGTAGATATATATTCATTTTCACTTATCTTCCATGCATTAGGATTTTGTATACATTTACATGATTATATGTCTTCTATTCATGTTTAATTATGTTGTATATTACCTTGACTCTATCCCATAAGCTTTTGTGAGTACTAGATTATATTTTTCATTACTTGTTATTACTATATTAAAAATGAAAACATAGGACTTAGTGTTATTACATGATTTTTATTGACTAGAGGATTTTAAACCCTTTATATTATTATTATTTTGGTAATATTTCCCCTAATTAGGTCTATTGGATCCCCACATTGGTAATGTTCCTGATTATCTAATGTATCCCTAATCATAAGTGTAAGTAGGCTCTATCTTCTTTAAGCTAGGATTGATTTATAATTTTCATGCAATTTTGATTTCATAAAAACTTTAATTTTGATATTCATGTATATTTTGACCATATTACCAAATTTGATTGTTTTCTCTTGTAAATTTTAACTTACAGTAGGTTAGGAGGAAAGTTCTATGAAAATAAACATATTTCTTAGACTATGTGCTTTGTAACAACAATGAAATTACTTAATTACTCATTCAAGATATTTAAATTATCATTATCTAAATGTGAGTGACATAGGAAATAAATAAAATTTTAGTGAACAAACAACCACACTCTAATGTTATAGAGTGTTAAATAATAAATTTTAAATACCACCTTTTATTTATCATACAACGAATTTGTGCAAGTCATATGAATAGAAAATATGAAGGAGGTTAAGATAAAAATATATAAAATTTATGTATAGTCTAGGTATAAACTAAGGCATTTATAAATAAATTTAGTGTAAAATAAATTGCATTATTTAATTTTAAAGATAATAATGTATAAAATAAATAACAATAAATATGGTTGTTTAATTCATCCTCTACAATGACTATTATTCTGATAGTAAAATATTAAACCAATCATATACCTAAGATTAATAAATATTATGTATAATAATATTAAAATTAGAATATCATGGAATGGTCATCTCAATGGCCTAAAAGGTTTTAAAAAATGGTTGCCATAGGCCCAAATATGGAAAATAAAAACTAAAAAGGGTAAAGACAAATAACCATGCAACCCTTTGAAAAATGTCAAGAAAGAAGGGAAAAAAAAGAATTAAAAAGTAATAAATAATTTCATGGGTAAGCCTAATTTTTTCCTCTAATTTTTCCTAATAAATAATTCCTCCTACAAGTACCTTGCTATAAGCAATGCTTCTTTACTCCAAAAAAAAAAAAAAAATCCTCCTCAAGTTAAAACTCATTTATCCAAAATTAAAATAATGACCCAAAAAACAATCTTTCAGTGCAGGATTTTCATTTAATTATATTTATTTAATTATATAAAAATCACTCAAACATAATGTCCACTAGGAATGTGAAACTTTTCCTTTCCTATTTCATGTCCCTTCTTCCAAAAGTATTCTCAAGTAATAATTTCTCTTACAAACCCATGTGGGAAAGCAAGGCTCACATATGCACATTAATTTTTTCTCTTCCCCATGTCATAAAGGTCACATAGATTATCCTAATAACTTATTTAAGACAAAAAAAATGTAAAAGTACATCCCTTTCATCAAAGGTCCTTAGATACACTTAAAACATTCCATTTTCCATTTTTAACTACCTTAAAAACATGGGTATATTATTCCATTTGATTTATTGGCTAAGTGACAACATAAGATGGTTTCCTATTTTCCTTTATGACTTATTTAGATATTAAAATAACTTAGAATGAATGGAAAATGAGTATGCATAATGTTGGGTTGGTCCAATAGGACAAAGACTCAAAACTAGTGAACAATACAAAAATAGGATTAGCTTTTATTTTAAGGTGTTTTTAGGACCCTTTATCCTAACCATATGTATATAATTTATTTACTTAATAAAAGGACATTAATGCATATAATTTTTAATACTTCCCTATATGCCATTATAATAGTCCCTCATTCCTATGGGTAATAGTTAATTAGTGATAAATTAGAGTCTAGACTACTAGGAAGTCATCCACAAATTATATTGAATTGAGATTTCTCAAATGAGGTTGGCCCCTCTAAGAGAATATAAATAATTCTAATGAAATTATGATCTAAATTAATTCAATTATATTTATTTCCTAATTTAATTGCAAATAAATATATGATATTAAATCAAGAAGGAATGATTTAATTATAAGCAACCTCTTAGATAAATTAAGTTAAAATCATAATTTCATTAGAAAATCAATCTATATTTATAATGTAATCTCACATATTTTCATTTCTAGTCTTAATTTTGTTCATGAAGGATCCTATCATCTACTATCATATCACTTTTAAGGGATAGCTTTTGTATCAAATTTAGTAAGTTAGGGTTATTTAATTAATTTCATAGTATCAAATCACCTCACCCTAACAAGCTATTGGTGATAAAAAAAAGTGGAAATATATTTATGGCATGAAGTTTTTACACTAGCATGTCATCTCTAGGATCTATGTTTTAAAACCAACCATCACCACAAGATGATATTTAAAATTTATACTTATGCTAAAATATAAACTTATTTTGCAATATTATGTCATTATTACGAGCCAAAATTTTAAACCCATCTATGTGGATTTACATTTTTTTGCATAAGCTCCCTAAACCAAAATGTATATGTTATTTGTTCATTATACAATATCTATAACATAAATATATGTCATCAATTATTTACCATGTATTCAACTTCAAGATATGATAGGGAAGGTCATTTTTAATTTGAATGAGATAATTTTTTGTATAAACTCAAAATTATGATCTAGTTTTGGCCATAGTGCCAATTGATTACACTATAAGTATTTATTATAAACTCAAAATTACAATAAGGGTTTGGCCATATTTCCAACTGACTGATTTATAATTGTTTATTATATTTTCATTCAGCTATGGCCATACTTTGAACTGATTGCATTCTAACTATAATTAATTTATACAATTTTTTTGGATCTCCTATGCATAACACACCATTTTAATTTTTGTACCATAATGGACATTTAAGGGGCATTAATTTTTTTTTAAATAATCTATATAAAAAAATATTTTTCACTTGCATGCCAGAATATTTTTTTGAGTTTCTTTTCATATATGTGGAAATTAAACCATTCTAATCATATTATCAAGCAAATTAATTTAAGATATTAATTTAATCACCCTTTGTTGGCACCTCTTGAACCTCTAGTAAATGATTGTTACTTATGGAAAGACACATACCATGGCACATGACATTTCTAAACTCTAGGCTAAATTTTAATCCCAACTATCTAAATGGAATGATCATATCCTTAGCCTCCATGTTTAAAATAGATCACTTAAAATAAATTTACATTATTTATATTATGGTATTTATTCCTCTAGAGCACCACTCCATGTCCATAAATTATATTCTCCCCAATTTGAATGTATTAAACGCACTAGCTGGATTTACCATGAAAAATAGTTTTTCACCTTACATCCCACTATAGGGCATGAAAATGTACCTATTATTTAATTCCACTTAGAGAAATAAGTTATTTATTAGTACCAATGGTACTACAAGATAAATATAGAACCAGATTGGGATGATTTTTATAGACTCTTGCTAGTACACTTTGGGCCTAGTGCCTATGATGATTTGAAAGGTGCCTTGACTAAAATTCATCAAATTATCATACTTTGGAAATATCAAAAAGGTTTTGAAAATTATCTAATTAGGCTAAAGTAAAATTTAATGATTTCTTTAAAAAAATGATTCATTATTAGACTCAAGGATGTGATTTAATACCAAGGTTAAAAATTTCAAACCTGAAACCATGGTGGAATCTTTGTGCTTAACTGAGCTTGTAAAAGACAAAATCGCATTGTAGCATAAAAATTTGAATTAGGAATCATCCAAGCCATATTAATTCTATTTGCACAACACAAACCCCTCCCCTCTCATGGAAATACCCATAAAACATCTCACTGAGGTATAAATGTGTGCACATTGTGACAAGGGGTTATGATGTAATTGTTATGATAAATGGGATAGGGGCCAAAAATTCATTGAAAAAAAATGTATCTAATAAATTTTGATTCCCCACATAATATATAAGAATGGAAGGATGCAATAGATTCCCATTTGGATGAGATATATTAGGAAATTGATTATTCAAGGTCCTCAAATTCACATACAAAATAATTCCTTAGTAATTTGGTAGGGGTAACTATTAGACAAAATTGGCCACCATGAATATAATTAAAAATTTTGATGTACATGATCTTAAATTTGTTTATATCTATCATAAAGGTCTTACATTGGTCATTTAATGTAGTTTTCTTCATGTGTCTATCAAATATTAATATAGGTTTGGAAAAGATAATGTTAAGTGTGAAGTCAAGTCAATATTGAATCATGGGAAATGAGGCAAGGTGGTTATCTTTCCAAGAAGAAATAGTATCTAATTTGACCAAGTTAAAAAAGGAGTAGAACTAATAAGTTGAAAACATTGTACTTTGAGTTTTTTTGGAGAAGTTAAGGTAGTTTTGACAAGATTAAGGTATTTCATTTACTTTAGTCTCATAATATACTCCAATGTTGATATGATACTTGTTAAGAAAGAGAAAAATTGAAGGTTATATCATTGGATATGGGTATTTTAAGTCATTTAACATTTTTTATGTCATGATTCTTTTACTTGTCCATACATATTCTCCAAATGTCTTAACAACTTATTTCCAACATAAAAATCTCTTTGAAACTACCCATTCATCATTTTATAACATCCAAATGAGAGATATTGAAAGAGTTTCATGGAAGGAGAGGTGATAAACATTTTAGAATACTCCACCTATGTATAAGTTAGGGAAACCTGTATGATCACCTAGTTCATCAATGCTAGTAGTTTTAGAAGGTAGAACATGAATATTCTTTAAGAAAACAAAGTCATGGAGGTCTTTTATAGAGTTTTTCCATTTAAGAGAAATTTTAAAAATATTATAAGGATCCTCTTACTCTCTTTAGACCAAATCCATGAAAAACATGGAGTTGTAGGACCAAACAAGCCAAAAAACCTCCTTTTTTCTCCATTGGGTTTGTTGGCAACCTCAAGAGGTGAACCATTTTATGGACAATTTTGTCACCAAATATTACACCCTAAAAGAAGTTTTTAAAGCTTCTTCTAGATTTGGTAAACATGGGAACATTTCTAGGTATGTGGGTGTACCTATATTGGAAATGAGCCTCTAGATTTAGGGGTTAGCCGCTAAACTTATCATGGAATATTTGTCACTTAAACTACTAATTAATTATCAGGAAAAGAGTTAGAGAATGCATAAATTGAACTTACACTAAAGGAGGTGATACACCAAAAATTTCTTACACATGACCTTCATATCTCTACCATGATGAAATAAATCATACAAACTAGTCTCTAAGTCTTACTGGGTTCTAACATGAGCATATCAGCATAGAGGTGAGATGTGAGAAACAACACAAGGAAAATGAACCAGAGTGAAGATTGCACTCTAAGAATAATTTTACACATTAAAAAGATTTACACAATATACTACACTCTATATGAATTTTTAGACTAGGAACTCTTTCTCAAAACATGAAAGGATAAGGGAAGGAAGGATAGAGAATTATCACTTCTCATCACCATACATCACTTACAAACTTTAGACAATTGTTCAAAATTCAAAAATAGACTCACATTTATGTTTAAAGGCAAAATATGACATCAGACTAGTAGGGCTTCACCACACATGGTGTGGTCTCTCTCTAAGGGCCAAAATGGTAGATACTTATAGCATTTGAGATAGAGAAGTAGGAAAAGGGAAGTCCTAAGGGGAATCAAATGAGTTCAACCTTTTTTGAGCCATAGTTACAATTTACTCTACTAGTATGATTATTTTGAACTTCCTAATTGATCTAGGTCATCTCAAGTAGTTGTAATAGTTCATTATTCCTTCATTCATGATCCATATAATTAAAACAATGGGATTAAGTGGCTTTAAGCTAATTTATAATATCAATGCAGTTAGAATAATTGGATCCATCTATTATAAATTTTTCCTAGTGCTAAATACTCTATATAGGTTTGTCATGGCATGTAAAATGAAGAGAAGGGGTCCCTTTCATGCAGTTAGTCTTGGAGATGAAACCATTGGAGCTTATGTATATACCTTCATGGCATCCTTTATAATTCTAGATCCTATTCTAACTAGATCATGTTTGAGCTCATCCTAATGCTCATAGGTCTACTATAGATGGAAAACCAATCTCAAATTATTGGTTTTCCCATAGTCATTATATTATGACATAGATCCATTATGTCATTATAGGAATTGAGGATTCACCATGTTCATAGGTCCCTTTGATAATGGAAAATAGAGTCACAAGACAATGTTATAATATTTAAAATATGGACCATGTATGTTATAATTCTACAAAATAATGGTCTTTATTAATTCAATGGAATCTCTATATGTTCTTGATCACTTGACTACATCAATGGTGGATCTATGACCCTACAATACACATTTACCTCCATCAAAAGTCCTAGGCTCTTTTTTGTTTTAATTATATGTCAACATATTGACCCATGTTACACCATTTATCCTCCTCGATATGAATCTTTGTGAGTCATTAATCTTGCCCTTGACTTGTCAACTCTATCTAAGCTTACATCATATGGTATCCCCACATTTTATTTCAAGATCCTACTATCAGTCTATTAGCTCATATGATTACACCATGTGTCATTTGCTCAAGCTCCTTGATTGTTTGACTCATCTCATATTGTTGGATCAAGATGTATTATGGAACAAAGACTATTAGATCTACTGGGACCCACTATTTGAAAACCAATGGCTATTTCATGAGATTAAAATTGATGTCCTTTCTCTCATCAAATGATGGTATCACAAATTTCATTGACATTTACATGACCATCAAATTTAATCTCAAAAGAGTTTGGTTTACTCAAGATTAAACTTGACGTTAGTGCAAACATCTTATGTTACATGTCCATTTTTAGAAGCTTATAACTTGAGGTAAAAAGCTCACACTGACATGAAAATTTTAGGGCATGTTTGTGTCATCAATATCTATCTAGTGTTACACTATTTTATCTCATGGGTTATTCTTTAGTTAAGATAAAAAATTTCAAAAATGAGTTGGTTCATTCATTTTTGGATGACATCATGGATAGGCTGGCTCCTTAGACTTGACAAGTTAAACTTTAAAGTCTTAGATATTGAGATAAAATGCTCATCAATAAATTAAAATTCTAGATCATGATCTTGGAAATAAGGACATTTATCATGCATGGTTTAATTTTCATGAAAGGCTTTCTAAGAATATTTAAAAATTGCACAAGAAAGCTACTCCATTTTGGTTTCTATGTGACATCCTGATGATTATCTAGATTCAAAAATCTTGTTCTTTAGATACTAATTGAGATTTGAAAGATTATATAAATTAATTAAGGCATAATCAAACCTATTCCATGATCTAACTACTTTGATCACCATGAAGGCATGCCACTTGCATATATGACCCTAAAAAGACCTCTAAGGCACCAAATGGTATAAGGATTAAACTAGACCATGACCAATACTAGAAAAACATATGAAATGACATAAATTGAGATACAAAATACTCAAAAACATTATAAAAATCCCTTACATATATTTAATTATAGGGGGTTGACCCATTTTATCTTTTAGTAAAAATGGTCAACATTCTTGATGATTTCCCAAGGGTGGCAAACGTGTTATTCCATGACTAGTTTCATAATCCTATCTATTGGGATATGTAATCATAAGTATATATGATGTACATAAAAAATTCCTTAAATATTACATAAAAAATTAAAAAAAATAACAAAACAAAAATCAAGGAACCAAGCAAAAATACACATGTGTTTAAGAGCACTTATTGTAACAAAACACACACCTATCTTAATATTTAAAAAATAGAATTCAACTCTCAATAGAAAGGTTTTAAATGTATCCAATTCATAGGGATGGGTAGATATTATCCATTCATAATTTCTAACTAAAAAGAGTTGCTTTACTATTACATGATGATGACATATGGTTTAATTCATAGGGTATCAAATCTAGTGTGCCTCCCTAGTTTTGATCTATCTTCATCCCATTTGAAGACTATGTCACCTTTTTGAAATGATCATAGAGTTTCCTTCTCATCAAAACACCTCTTCATTAGTCCTAGGTGATGCTCTATAGCTTGATTAGCTTTATCTCTAGTCTCTCACAACTCCATTAATTCTATCAATCTCACCTCCATTGGATTGTTCTCGATAAACTCTAGTTGATGTGGTAACTCTAAGGTAAGTAGCTATTGAGACATAGACAACCTAGCTTCCCTTCCATAGATAATCACAAAAGGAATAATTTAATGTTGACCTCTTGGGATTTATCCTATCAACCCATAAGGTTGTCTTCAATTTGGTGTGCTAAGATCTTTAGTTATGCTCCAAGGTTATTTTAATGATCCTAATTAGGTTCTTATTAGTAGATTCAGCCAACCCAATACCTTGAGGGTAATAGTTGGATGAAGTGATAAAAAATATGCCAGTATTATTTACCTAATCAGATGTCTTAGCACCCATAAAATCAAGAGCATTATCTAAAATAATAGTAGGAGTGCCAAACCTTGTTATGATACTCTCATATAAATCTAAGATATCACTCTCATTAGCTTCCTTCAATGCTAATACATCAACCCATATTATAAAATATTTAGTTTCTATGAGTATCTATTTATGACTAGTACTTTATGGAGGATTTATCTATCAATGAAATCAAGAACCCATTGCATGAAAATTTGATCATCTTAGATAGGCTTCAATGGGAGATTTGTAAGCTTCTACTTTCCTAAAAATAAAGCACATTATCTGCACCTTCTCACGCAAGCATGGAAATCCTTGAAGAGGTTAGGCCAATATTATCTTGCCCTCATGATCTTGTTATTTTTTGATCTTTCTATTTTTGGTTCTTGGAGATATATGACCTCATATTGTCCCATCATGAAACTTCTCAAGCAATACTCCAAACTAGTCATTACCAATGCATCTCAATAATACACCATTGATGTCCCTCCTAAATAGTACACCATCCACAAGAGAAAATGGAATAGATTTCAATATAAAATATATATTTTGTGGTCTACTCATATTATTAGGATACTCACCATTTTGGATAAATTTGATCACAACTTATATCTTGCTTTGTGGAGTCAATGAACTAGCTGGTTGGGAATAATCATGATTGACTAAAGCTTCTTCTTTTGAATCATGAATATATAAAGATATATGTTCACAAAGGCCTTTACCACCTAATAATTTTTTTCACTTTGATATCAACATCATACTACATTGACTTAGTGATCCACCCTGCCCTTTTTCACTAAGATCTTTGCACAAAATAAATTCTTTGGTGCTAGGATGAGAAACCACAACGTGAATCTTGTCATTTGAAACCATATGCCTAAAATTATTTAGTATTATTACAACATAAAGGAATTGATTATCTACAAATTTTTACTTGAATTAATAATCTTATAATCCTTGAAAAAGTAATATAATAGGCTGCTCCACACCCTCATCATTCTTTTTCATCAGCATGGTTGAGATAGTATCAAGGTTAGAAAATGAATACAATGTTAAGTATTTAGTCAAATCAAGATTCATAAGATTAGGAGCTTCTAAAATTAATTTATTTATGGCTTCAAAACTTCTCTTAACCTCTTTGTTCCAAGAAAAGACTTGGTTCTTCCTAATCATAGCTATGATAGGTTTCACCAAAGATGCAAAACTAGGTATGAACCTCCTTACAAAATTTATCTTTCCCAAGAAACTTTGAAGACATTTATTATTCAAGGGTAATGATAAGAATATAATATCTTATATTATATCAAGATAAATTTAAACCATCTTTGGAAATGATATGTGTTAAAAGATTACCTTCATGGATAGAAAAGATGCACTTCCTTGAATTAAGAGATACTCCATATGGCCTACATCTTTCAAACATTTGTCTTAAGTGTTACATGTGTTAGTTAGCATATTTATAAAATATTTTTATATCATCATGATAAACCAATAATATCTCATTGATCAAACCTTTGAAGGGAATGTCCATTTCTCTTTGAAATGTGGCACCGACATTAGATAGACCAAAGGGCATCTTTCTATAAGCAAAAGCTCCCCATTTAGTAGTGAAGGCTATCTTAAACTAATGATATTCATTGACTAAAATCTGATTATATCTTTAATATACATCTAGAAGAGAAAAGAATTGATAACATAAAACCATTTACAAAATCTACTCTATTGAGGGTAGAGGATAGTGATGTTTGAGTGACACTCTATTAAGATCTCTAAAGTCCACACAAAGTCTTATCTCCCCATTCTTCTTTCTAATAGGCACAAGGTTAGCTACCCATGTTGAATGCCTGATGGGAGATATTATATTAGATATAAGGATTTTTGTAATGTATAACCTCATTAGTTACTCAACATTGGGGTTGATGGATATTTGCTTATGTCTAGCTAGTTTAACTCCAGACCTTGGGATTGATGGATATTTGCTTATGTCTAACTAGTTTAACTCCAAGTTCCAACTCAATGGCGTGGTGTGCTTCAATCATATCAAATATTTTGAGGTTCTTATTTTCCCAAGAAAATATATCATGGAAATCTCTACATATCTCAATGAATGCTTTTTTATCTAATGTATAATATACCTTGCCTAGTTTGAGGAGTTTATCCTTGAAGATGAAGACTCTTTCATAATTCTCCTCTTTTATAGACATACTTTCTCCTTCATCTTCTAAGTATTCTCATTTAAAATAATTTATAATGTTTCCAAATCCTTAGGTATTTTATTACTTCTTATTTGTACAATTTTATCACCTAATTATTCTTGGAGCCTCTTTTCATTACTTAAACAAAACTTAGCCTCATTTTGCAAGAAGCATGCAATGTGTTTATCACTATTAAACACTTTCCAAGACACTTCATTATTAGGTACAAAATTTCCAATAATGACCTTAATATAAAACTATTTTCCTTAGTCCTTTATGGTAGTTAGAGTGTCAAATTGAGCTCCTATGTCATCTAGTCTATCAACATGACTATTATGCTCCCTTAAGACTGATGGTATATTAAATGCATTAAATTCTTCAATAAAATCCCATACCCTATGCCTATATGAATCAATTAAATGGTTCTTGGTAGAAATCAAATTCCTCACCTAATGTGAAACTAATTCACTATCTCCATACACTTACAATTTATTGATTCCTTTTCTCCTTGCCCATTGAAGGCCATGAATCAAACCTTCATACTCAGCCACATTACAATTGGAACTAAAATGAAATCTATATGAAGTATGATACTATTATTTGGATGGATAAACCAACATAAAAATATGCCCTACACCAACTTTACTTCTTGAACCATAAAAAAAATCTTCCACAACTCATCATCTTCACCCTCTTCCTTGGCAAGCAGAGGTGTCGGTACTCCATATATATAATATAATCTTAGATTAGTTTCCTCCATGAAGGAATAAGGATCCTAATCATAAGTATTAGTACCATATTCATCAAGAAAAAAATATACAATGCCATCAAGCTTGGAGGAAGTGTCATCATCTAGAATATATTAATTTTCTTCATGGCCATGACTTTGATTTGAGGGTGGGACACTAGTAGGGATAACAGATAGCTACTTCTATCGGAGTTATTTTTTACCAGACATATGAAGGAAATCCCAAAGATAAACGGATGTTTTATTATTCTTAAAATAATATACAATGTTTAAAGAATCCATACCTACTTTATCTTTGGATATTTAGGTATAGAATTACTTGGAACTTGAGGAATAGAAGCATACCTTACCATATTTTGATTTGATGGAGACGTAGATGTTTTTGGAATTGACACACTTATAGTTGTGTCTTGTTTCCTTATAGGATTATTATATGATCTTGTGGGCATGATAATTCCACCTCATAGAGCCTTCCTCTTTTCCCTTGTATTGTCTATAATATAGGCTCCTTAATTTATCACAAAAGTTTATTCAACCAAAAAATTGATGAAGATCTATCCTTGAGGTTGCCAATCCTCATTAACTTACATCATCACCTCATCCTCATTTTATATGAGGTGATTAACTACCCATTGAGAAACCAAAGCTTGTTATCCATTATTATTTTCATCCATGAATTGGTCTTGATTCCAATCTTCTCCTTACTTGAAATTTATATGAACTAGTACCATATTTTTTGCATTAGTGGTAGAGTTAGGATTGTATGCATTAGTAGGCCTGTTATAGTTAGGATACTATTGGCCTCTTACTCTTCCATATTGTTGGACATATTATAAATGATAGGGTTAATTATTTTGATATGCACCTTGTTGCATATTAGCTTGCCTATTTTGAGCTTCTAAGGCCAAGAAAATTTATCTCCAATCAACATTATTTTCTACTTTCCTAGGAGCCACTTTAGTTTTGGTATTAACTTTAGGAACTTGGGATACATTTGGAGTTTTATCAAAAGCATCAAATGAAGGAGGCATAGACACTTTAGGTGGTAATATTCTAGATTGGATGAGATTATGTTTTTATTTGATAACAATCTCATATGCTTTAAGGAGGGTGGATCCTCTCATAGGTTGAATCATGACACTAATTTCAATCTTAATGGCTTTCAAGTAAGTAGGGAAAAAAAAACTAGCAAGTGGTCTCATAAGAGGATGTAACCTATTCCAAGTCTTTTGAAACATTTCATTGAATTCATGCATTATTTCTTTTGGTCCCTTTTCTATCACATTTATTTTATTTATGAGAGAAGCATGGTCACATTAACTTCTAAATATGGAAGTCAACAACACTCCAAACTCATCCCATGTTATGATGCATCCACCTTCTAGAGTCCTATACCAATCAAAATCCTTCCCTTTAAGGGACATATCAAGAATTATAATGTAAATGTTCTCTTGAATAATATTATGGAAACTATAAAAGTTAAAAACATCTCTAATGTGCTCACTAGGTGTGATATGAGTCTCACCATTGAATGTGGGCACACTTTTTATGGCATTAAGAGGAATGAAATCAAATGCATGAAGTTGAATTGGATTATTAGTATTGAATGTAGGTAAATCATGAGGTTTATCCATGTCTTCTTATTCAAGATCTTTAACTTCTTTAGCCTCTTCAACCACTTCTTCCTTAGAAAAATGTACTCATTCTTCAAAGGGCATATTAGGCCTACATACTGAATTACAAGAGGAATTTTAGGTTGATTAGGTGGGTTAATAGGATTGGTTGTTCTAGTATAGGATGACATAGTGAGGACCAATAATAATAATGGAAGTTTTAAAGCAAAAAAAAATGACCTCAAACCAAACTTAATATAAAGGAGTTACCAAATGCTAAGTAACACACCAATTTGTAGTTGGTGTTTGTCAAGACTAACACTCACCTTGACAAGTTATCTTGAAGACAATGGGTCCCATTAGATGTGCTAGAATTATTATCACCAAATATTTCAACCTAGAAGAGGTTATTCAAGATTATTCTATATTTAGGAAACATAGGAACATTTCCAAGTATGTGGTGTACCTATATTGGAAATGAGCCTCTAGGTTTAAGGGCTAGCTCCCTGAACTTATCATGTAATGTTTATCACTTAAAATATTGATTAATTATAAGGAAAAGAGTTAGATAATGTAAAAATTAAACCTAATATGAAGGAGATGATGCACCAAAAATGTCTTCCACATGATTTTCATATCTCTACCATGACAAAATGAAGCATACAAACTAGTCTTTAAGTCTTAATGGGTTCTAACATGAGCATTTCAATATAGAGGTGAGATGTGAGTAGAAACATAAGGAAAATGAATCAAAGGTAATATTACACAGTCCAAGGATAATTTAAAACTTGAAAAAGATTTACACATTATACTACACTCTATTTGACCTATTAGACTAGGAACTCTTTCTCAAAACATGAAAGGATAAGGGAAGGAAAGATAGAGAATTATCACTTATCATCACCATACATCGCTTGTATACTTTATAAAATTGTTCAAAACTTAGAAACAAACTTGAATTAATTTTCAAAGGTAAAATATGACATCAATTTGGTAGGGATTCAACATACATGGTGTGTTCTCTCTACAAGGGCCAAAATGGTAACTACTTATAGCATTTGAGAGAGATTAGAAAGAAAAGGAAAGTCCCAAGGGGAATCAAATGAGTTCAACCTCATTTTAACCATAGCTATAACTACCTCTACTAATATGCTTCTTTAGAACTTCTTAATTGATTTGGGTCATGTCAAGCAGTTACAATAATTCATTATTCCTTCACTCATTTTCCATATGGTTATAATGATAGGATTAAGTGGTTTCAAGATAATTTATGACAATAATGTAGTTAGAATAATTGGATCCATCTGTTAAAAATTTATGCTAGTCCTAACTACTCCAAACAAGTTTGTCGTGGCATGAACAATGGAGAGAATGGGTCCTTTTCATGTAATTGGTCTTGGAAATGAAACTATTGGAACATACATGTATGCCTTCATGGAATCCTTTAGAATGTTATCTCTTGTTCTAATTGGAACATGATTGAACTCATCCCCATGCCTATAGGTCCACTATAGTTAAAAAACCAATCTTAGACTATTATTTTTCCTATATTCATTATATTATGACATTATGCTTGGTGCTTGGTTCGTATTAGGTCCACATAGATTCATTATGTCATTATAAGAACTAAGGTTTCACCATGTTCATAGGTCCCTTTGAGAATGGCAAACATAGTCACAAGAAAATGTTGTAATATTTTATAGATGGACCTGGAAATTATAGATCTATGAACTATAGGTTTATATTGATCTTCAATGGCATCTCTATATGTTATTTATCACTTGACTACATCATTGTGTTCTTTTCATGGAATTGGATCAAGCTTCAATGGTAGATTGATGACCCTATAATACCCATTTTCCTCCATTAAAAAATGTTTCTCAACTTCTATCAATAGTCTTGGGATCATATTTATTTTAATTGTCTATCAATATCTATCTCATCCTATTGACATATTGACCCATCTTTCACTATTTATCTTTCTTGGTAAGAATGCATGTGAGTCGTTAATCTTGCCCTTGACTTGTCAACTTTGTACAAGCTTATGCCACATGGAAATCCTACATTTGATTTCAATATCCTGTTGTCAGTCTATTAGCTCATGAACTTATGTTGCATGTCATTATATTGAGCTCCTTAACTATTTAACTCTTCTCACACCATTTTATTAAGATGTACATTTTAATGTAGATGATTAGATCTGTTGGGACCCACTATTTGAAAACTAATTCTTATTTCATGAGCTTAAAATTAGTGTCCTTGCTCCCATCAAATGAAATTATCATAAATGTTATTAAAATTTACATGACCATCAAATTTAAGCTCAAAAGGGTTTTTTCTCAATCTTAAACTTGATGTTAACATGAACATCTTATGTTGCAGGGTCCATCTTTAGAATTTTATAACTTGAGCCAAAAAGCTCGTGTTGACTTGAAACTTTCAAGACATGTTTATGATATGAATAACTATCTAGTGCTATAATATTTTTGCTCACAAGGTCTTCCTAAGTTAAGATAAAAGTTACACAAATGAGCTAGTTCATTCATTTCTAGATGATGTCTTGGATGGCCTAGCTCCTTAGACTCAGTAAACTAAAATTTGAAGGCTTAGATCTTGAGATAGAAGGATCATCAAGATATTAAAATTGTATAGCATGATCTTGAAAATAATTACATTGATCATGCATGATATTATGGTCATGCAAGGATTTCTAAGCATATTTAAAAATTACACAAGCAAACTACTCCATTCTAGTTTGCACGTGATGTTCTGATGATGGTCTAGCTTCAAAAAGCTTGTTATTGAGATACTAATTGATATTTGAAATATCAAATGAATTTTTTGAGGCATAATCAAACATTTTTTAAACTTTAACTACATTGATCACCATGAAGACCTACCACTTGCGTATATGACTTAAAAAGACCTCTAAGACACCAAATGGAACAAGTATTGAAATGGTACATGACCAATACTATTATGGAATATTAAATGACATAAAATGAGCTAAAACATACCCAATGACATTATAAAAAGTCCCTATATATATTTTGACTATAGGGGGTGGACCCATTTTGGCTTGTAGTAAAAATGGTTAACAGATGGTACTTAGAGGAGAGAGAGAGAGAGATGGATCCCAATAAATTAGATATAGGATTATAACTTATTTCCATTAAATTTTTTTCATTATTTATATATTTAAGATCCTTGACTTTATGAATAATCATTAAGAAGTTACAAACATAGAAAGATGACTCCAAACCCTGTAGGGTTAGTATTTTCCTATTAGAAAACTACAAGGCTTAATGAAGGAATCATAATGATTTTAAATTTTCCATTGAGAACTATTTTACCTTTAAAAAAACATATTCCCTTAAATTTATTGATGCTAATGTTTATATTAACACCAAATAGTCTTGATTTTCCATATTAGACATGACAATCATGATTTGAAGGAGATGTGAAGTTTTTTAATGCATGGAATGAATGAAATGAAGTTGATATTAGTTTATAAAAATTAATAAATCCACCTCAAAGCTATTAAAATAACCATTTAATAAACTAAATTCAATAAAAATAGATATTTATGCATGCACAGGTGGATTGTATGAACCAACAAACATAGTAGAGATAATCCTTATCAAGAATGATGTTTCTTCACTATCAGAGACTATTGAATAGATAATGCTATCTACACATGGTATTTAGTATAATTATTAGGTATTTATTCCAAGTGTCATACCATGGGGGTCAATGGTTCTAGTGTTTCTCATCAAAGTCAAGTCCAAAAGAAGTTTTGTGAACCTAAAGGTTTGTAGATTTGTAGGTCATCATTTATACCCAAATGGTTATAATGAAAGTGTATGTGGCCTATTGAATACATAAAACAATTTTATCATTAATTTTAAAATATTTATATAATCCTTGAGATCTAAACCTCTCATAATAATGGTAAAGGGATGTATTATAGGTGTATACAAAGCATACAAGCAAGCATAGTCTTTGCTTCTATAGGAAAGCAATGCCCATTATGTCTTGTTGAAATTTAAGGTCACTCTCTCAAGGCTATATAGGGATTAAAAAATCATTATAAACATCTATGAATTCTCAAACTTCAACTTAACTACCCTAACGTGATGCATCCCATAGTTACAAGGTTGTGTACAAAAAATGAACTAGAATAGGGCAGATGTGTTCTTGAAACTTGAGTGGTGAGAGTTAAAGGAAAATGAAGAGGGAATGGAATATGTGGTAAGGATTTTTAAGTGGTATTTCTTTAAAAAGGTATATTTTCCTTGATTTAATAATTATCTAGGTCCACTGAAGACTTAAGAGATTCATGAGAACCTTGAGTGTCTTAGAGAAATTAGTATGGAATTGTTATCTCATTCATATATATGACTAAATAATTTGCCTTATATCTAAATTGAGCTCACATAATAATTACTATATTCCTAGTAATATGTATATATTTTCATGTAGTCAAATGAATGAAAAGGATATCTAAGAAGGGGAATATGTGAACCTAAGAAGAGGACTGTGAAGGTTTCAAATAAGCATCCAATGTATTTTAAATCCATTAGAGACATAGATAGGATATTAAAACAATAATTAACTTTTTATAAAATTAAATTATTAACCAATAATTTTTACAATGAAAAATATGATAAAAAGAAAGATTTAGGCCGAATAACAACCTACAAGCATGTCAGAGGATACAGTTAGACAAAACACACTTGTGGTGCCAAAGGTAGTGTAAGGATGTTTTTAAAATTTAAATAATAATATTAAGTATAACTCTAATAACTTTTAAGAAAACCAAAGTTCCAAATAATCCATTTGAAGAAGATCCACTCTCAAAATTATAGTCAATAGAACTAATGTCTACCTACATGTTGGTTGTAGGTAAATGAGAGGAAGTGCATACTTGTGATGTATGAGAGGAAAAAAGAATTTTTTTGATCTATGAAATATTATTATAAAATCCTCCATCCTTTCAATGATTACCCATAATTCCAAAACCAATTTTAGAGCATTGATTCTTAAGAGGTGCAATCAAGAATCCCAAGTAGTCACCTACATGACTGTGTGTGAAAAGTGAACAAAAATGGAAAGTTTTAGAGTGTTTAAAATATTTAAGATTCATAAGAGGTGAATTTTATATTTTAATAATATCCCATTAATATTTATCTCACTTATAAATAAATAAAATATTCAATGAGGTCTATTATGGTCACTTTCAATGTGACTGTCTACAAACCCTTGCTCAAGGCCTAAGGTAGGTTTAAATGAATTAAAATGGTCAATTAATTCATAATACCACTTTAAAATCTAATATGAGATTTAAAATACATAAAAAGAGTGTTTAAAATCTAAACCAATCAATTTCATCCATTTTCTTGCCAAATGACTCCTCTTGAATACATAGTTAGGCTTGTATTACTCAAAAGTGGGAATTTTAGAACATTTGAACTTATATGAGGAAGTACATGGAGTTTTGAGAAAATTATTTAAGTAATGAGGGGTTTTATAAATAATATTATTGGTGTTATTTCATACATCAAACCCCAAAATGTTATTAACTACCATTAAGAAGCTAGGTGACTCTACAACCCTTGTTAAACATTGAAAAAGACCTAATGGATAAGATTAACTCTCAAAACACCAAAAAATGATTAAAATTAATTCTATACCACTTAAATTACCTATATTTATCTCTTAGTCATCTGATATATTAAAGTGATGGCACATGTGAGTTAATGTTGTATGGAAAATGCCTAAAATGTTCATTCTTGATCTTGTTTTCTAGGTTTTGAGTTAGAAAAACCCTCCTAAATAATTGTAGAGGGTATTTGAGCTAATAAAAATGTGTTATCACCATATTAAAATTATTTAATAATTTTTCATATTCATATTATAGTTTTCAAATGGTCAACTAGGCCTTAATGAAGAATCATCAATAATATGGCTTCAAGATGGAAAGAGTACAAACTGGTTGTGTGATTCCAGAGATAAAAGAAGTTTCAAAACAAATTTTTAAACCTCTAAAAATAATCTAAACTAGAATTAGAGTCCTAAAATAAATATAAGGATCATTATTAGCCTCAAATCTACTTGAAACCTCCATGACAATGATGATTCATCTCTACTCTATTGATAAGTGTGAAGGCTATAATTGCAAGAGGAATTACATTCATTAAACAAAAGCTCCTTGAATTAGTATAGTATATTCCTTGAAGAAACAATATACGATGGATACATTTGATCACAAAAACTAAATCTTCTTTTGGAAGTCATGAATTGATAGAAAATAGATAGTATAATAAGAAGTCATGAAGTTCAAGTGAAAATTTCATAAGAAAAAGCATTGCAAGAGACAAGGGTTTGTGCATATGATCTTCAAGTGTGAAAAATGTCAATTGAATAACTTTTAACTTAAAAAAATAAGCAAATAGGTAATTTCATAAGAATAAGTTATACTCAAGAAGGTATCAAAACTACCAAGATGGCCTCTTAGGCCACTATTCATGAAGATATCCATAAACACTTGTCCTATAAGTCTAAGAGGAAAGATGAAAACACAATATTTGCAAACTTGGTGTCACTTTATTTATATTTTATAACTAATCTAATCATCAGATATAATTCATGAGTTCTCTTGTTGTCCTATGCTTTATTATTTTAATTCATTTATAAATCAGGCCTTGAAAGATAATGAATGTATCCTCAAACTGGTTATGTTAAAACTTTGCCAATTTTAAGACTTGTAATTTCCTTTGAAATCAATTCATGTTGAATTTTACTATCTTTATATTGCATACATTTATTTTTAATTAATTTTTTATGAATGTGTTGTGATAGTTATATTACTTCCTTGCATTTTTCCTTCTCTTTCATGCCTCTATGTGAGTTATTCTTCTTTTTGTATGCAATGGGAAATGCAATTCATCTATAAATAAATCCTAGCTTAGAGAAGATAAATCCTAGCTTAGAGAAGATAAATCCTACCTACACTTATTATTATTTATATATTATATATTTGGTGTCATGGCCAAGATGGATCCACTAAACCTATCTAAGGGATCTCTTACCATAATAATATCACTAAGAATGGTTTTAAAGCCTCCAATCAAGCAAAACTATGCAATAACCCTAAATAAGTCCTATGTTTTCATATTCACTAAACTAATAGAAAGTAAAGAAAAGTCTAATATAGTGATCACTAAATATTGTGTCACAAAATGAGGTTAGTAAACATAAAATTAAACATGCATAAGAGAATTCTATTCAATCTAGGTATAGGTAAAACCCTAATGCATGGAGGGAGAAATATATTCAAAATCCATTACTCATGCTACTTATATATACTAAAGAGAGGATAAAAATTATAGATACTTACATTGAATATGAACCTATCAAGACTCAATATCGCCCTTGGCCTAAGGTACTTCAAAAGAGGTTATTATGTTTTTTAAGGATCACTAAAAAAGGTAAAAACATCCAAGACTTTTCCATAAGACAAGATTATTCTCCTAGTAGAAACCCTAAGCTAAGACTCCTCAATTAGAATGGAAAAAGAGTATATATTAAAGAAGTGTAAATTAATAAATAACTCTTGTTGTCTCTATAATAATGGTGAAATCAACGTGTTTATATAGGTGGATCTAGCCCTAGTCCTTTTTGAAAGTTTAGGCTAAAAAGGTCAACCCAATTGACCTTGTATCATTATTGACAAAAAAATAGGCCCCAACCTAGGTTGGATATGGGATGACCTAGATTATAAATTAGTTTTATCAATTAGATTAAAATTTTGATGGGGCTGACAGTGTAATACAAACTATCAAAAAGGATTTTAGGCCTGAAAAGGGTTAATGAAGGTAGAAATTGACTATATGAGGGTGAAAAAGAGGAATAAAGGATTAGTGGAATGTTTTTAAGATAGATTCATAACAAGTGGTAGTAAAGGATAATAATCTTTCAAAGCACCAATGGTCTTCCCACCCTTTTCTTGGTGCTCCCTTTAAGGTGTGCACTCAGAGAGATTGAGACTTAATGTATTATTTTAAGATAGAAAGCATTAGTAATTGATAAAGTTCAAAATTATTATGTGTATACATATTACCCACTCAATTACAATCATGTGTAACTTAGGTGCAAAAAGGGATGGTGCTTTGAGAAAGAATATAAAAACACACAATGTTGAAGATAAAAAAATATTGAAGTATTTTAAAGAAAAAAAGAACTAAAATTTAAATGACTAAAGGGTAAATAACTGATAATTAAAAGTTTTCATACCTTGACTTACCTTTATATCTATATGGTTTTCTATTATGTTTTTATTTTTGATCATGAAGGGTGCAGAGACTAGTTACGACAAACCCAAGGATACAAAACTAAAGAGAAAAAAATAAACAAATACAAGAAAGCCAATATAATTGATGTTATGTGCATAATATGTACTTGGAAATATGGAAAGCTGGGGTGACAAGTGTTATGTTAGACCAAATGACCAATTCAAAATTTATAGTAAATCGAGTAACCAAAAAATCCAAGGCTACTAAAGACCAAAAAACTTAGCCAAGTAAACCTTAATTAAGAAAGGAAAACTTACCAAGTCAAACCAAAGATACATGTCAACAAGGATGGGAATCAAACATTAATGTAAAATCAATAAAAATCCTTATTTAAACAAAGGTGGGAAATAAAAATGGTAAAACAACATTAATGAGTAAGCAGTATCAATCCTTACTCAATCATTAATGGACAAAGTGCATAAAATTAAAAAAAAACATTAGTGAGTGAGAAGTAACAAGACAACCTCACTCAATAAGGGAAAAAAGTACATGAAAGTAGAAAAGTAATCAAGTGTCTTAAAAAAGGTAGTACAATAAAGTAAAATGGTAAAATAAAACAAATCAATGATGTGATATAAAGCAATGTTGTAAAGAAAATAATCCATAGCTGCTCAAGCATGTTGTTTGGATCTAAACATAGATAAAATTGAAACAAAGTAGTGCTAGCATGTTTTTAAGATTTGAAGAATAAGGAATATAGAATAAGGGAAAATAGATTTAGAATCAAACTTTCTTATCAAAGGGAAAAATTAAATGGGTGGAGGAGAGAATGAAATAAAAACCAAGGTAGAGGAACTCTTTATTTAATATAAGACACTCAAATTACTTTTGTTAAAATAAGAGTACTTCAACCTTAAGGACTCTAAATAACTTCTCTGAACCATAAAAGTCTTAGGTCAATAAATTAAGTATGTAAATCATCCCATGAAGGCTATATTCATGAAAAATAAAATAGACCTACCATTCCACAATGTGTTCCCCTTTCCTCAGGATCCCTTACAAAGTTGTCAGTCTACTATAATGATTGGGTACTTGCATAAGAAAGCAGGTATCACCATAGAGTTATTTTAATTATCATACTCCAATCTACTGGCCTATCACACCCCAATGGACCTTGGCTCTATCATGAGTCCAACTATGGAGTTTGAGCTTTAATTGGATATAGGAGATGTGCTTGTAATCATGTCTTTTAGTGTGATTTTGATGTTTGAAATTTATATGTTGCCTTTTGTATATCATTTGTTTTTGTTTCAAATGATTTGGATTTTAACTTTATTGATTACTTTTTCTATTCTTCCTTGATATAGATTTGGAAAACCAAACATGGGTGCAAAAGATTAATTTCATTTGAATAATGTGTACTTGGTTGCTAAGAAAGAGAACTTATAGAGCATGGTCTACTCGAGTCTTTTCTAAGTCAAGTGAAATAAAAGTGTTATCTTGACTTCAAATTTATTTTATCCAATGTGGAGTGAAATAAAAGGAAATAAAGAGGAATAAGACATGAAACAATTTGAATTATTTCAAATTGTAAAAAATGTGACAAAAGGTTAATAAGGGATAAAATGACAATTATGTGTGATTATTTATCATAATAATGATGGATGTGTAGGAAAACATGCTAACACAATTTTTTGTGCAAATTATAACTACAAAAGAAGCAAAATATAAAATTGAGAACAAGGATGAAAAACTTGTAACCATTACAAACACTTTAGAAAAAGATCATTAAACTATGTAAAGATGGTGATTTTATGAGAAAGGCTAGGTCCTATCCATGGACCTACACTGCAACTCATAAAATAGAAACTCATGAGGGTGCACAAAGCATGTGGAAATTAAATAGGAAATAATATACTTTTGAGGAAGGCTAAGTCCTATCCATGGTTTTACACTACAACTCATAAAAATGAAAATGTGAAGGGGTAATAAAAAGTATTAGAAATCAAATAAACAATGAGGACAAAATTAAATCATGAGAAATACTAGGTCATATCTACATTTTTATAATGAAACTAATGATACAAAGGGAAACTAAAGGGCCAAAAGGAAGGACTAAGGTTTATGAAAAGAGAAGTTGTTGTAAAGTGTGAGACACATGTAAGTATTATGTAAAAAAAATTATAAGGATAACACATAGAAAGCATGATAAGAAATGGAAAAAATTATGAAAAATACTTATTTAATAATTATGCATTGGTGGGTTGTTTTAAAATATGGACTTCATTAAATTGAAGGTGATAGGTGCTATGACCAAGGGTGTATTTGAAAAAATAAGGGCCCCACTATTTTTAGGTGTATTTACCTTATTTTTCATAAGTATAATGCAATTTAAGGACAATATCACCAATATTAAAAGTACAAACTTTGACTCTTTTATTGCGTTATTTGGCAATGCAGGCCTTGTATTAGTGATTGTGTTGAGGGTAGAAGAACAATGTTCATTAAGAATATCAAGAAAATGAAGGTGAGATTCATATAATTATTCATTGCGTATGGTACCACGAAGATAAATATGGAGAGAGGGATTCTCAAATTCTAATAGGAGGATTGATTTAGAACCATAGACTAGAAAAAATGGTGGTTCCCCAGTGGTAGTGTGTATGCTAGTGCAATACACCCAAAGAGTGGGATATAAATAAAAATATTAATTTGTATTGATTTCATGAATTATCTCTTGTATAATTTTATTAGTGGCCCCATCATGGACATTTCATTATGGATGGTATGGTGTGGAAAATTTGTGATTGATTTTAAATTTAGCATAGAGCTATTTAACATCTTTATTTTGGAAGTTACCACCATTATCTAAAATTATATTATGAGGCACACCAAAGTGAAAGATTATTTAATTGAGGATGAATTTATAAATTATGGTACCAGTGAAATTAATGAGGTGCATAGCCTTGATCTATTTGTTAAAGTATTCAATGGTTATGATAACAAAGAGATGCCTATCTTGAGATCTACGTAGTTTTCTTATGATATCTAATCCCCACATGGAAATTTTATAGGGAGAATCATGATAAATAGTTACCAATGATTTCATGGTTATGTCATGAAGATGTTCTAGTGAATTGATGAAGTGATTTAATAGCCTAAGTGACAATGATAAACTATGCAATGTGCTTATACTAGTATGCTTGATGTTGTCTTAGTTGATCATTAAATTTGATTGATAATAGGTGTTTAGGTCTGAGTATGGTGATTGGAGAATGTGAAAGAGGTCCCTAAGATTTTATTTATGCTTTGAGAGCTTATGTGCACAAGTGGAATTCGTCTAGTTGATCATAGTTCTCATCTAAACACTTTGGGTCTAGTGGCAAAAAAATTTAGGTAGTTTGATGACATCGCCATTGCCATGTGGGAATGAGTCAAGGAGAGATAGTTATATGGTTATGATCACATAATTACCTAATTTTTATGCACCAGATCTCAATTCATGCATCAAATCACAGTCAAAGATATGAGGGTACAATGTTAGCTTCTTAGTTAGAATTCATTGTTTCCCCACGCTTAGGTAATTTTCAATATGGATATAAACAACAAAGTAATCATGTTGATGAGGTTATAATTCACATGCATTAATGTGCCATGAAAAAATGATCATATGGGTTTATTCATTTTTGTACCTAGTTTATTTTTGCTAATTTATAGATCATGCAATGTAGCATGTCAAAAGATATGTATATGCAAATTTGGGCTCCCAAGTAGTTTGACCATGTTTTTCCATACTTATCCAAATTTGCATAAGGTGGGAAAGAGCCAAGTGAGAATTTTGATGATGTTATTTCTTACATGTGTGAAGGTGTCAAGATAAATTGATCATGTGAGTTTTTTAAATTTTTAGCATAGATAATTTTCACTATATTTGAAATCATGAATTGAAGAACAACAAAAGTTATGGATGCTCAAATTTGGCCTCTTAGGTAGATTTTGACATATTTGGATTTGTGATATAATTTTTTTAGAAGGAAATTTAATGGCATTATATCTTGTATGCGTAAGGGTTCTATGAGTAGTGTGTCACATGGTTGGATTCTCCTATGTGAGGAGATCATTTGGTCCAAATTTGGGATCTTGAATCAAAGCACATAATAAGTTATTGAGGTGAAAAAATGGATACTCAAGCATATTTAAAGGGATCTCATAGTAATTTTAGAAAGTTTTAAATCTTTATCAAGATTGATGATTAGCATTACTCCAAGGAGTTAGGAAATAGTTAGATGAAGATAGGTGCATAATGTTTATTAACTAAGCAAAGGTATATGATAAGGATCCAATGGTGAGTGGGAATTCATATAGTATGATCAAATGGTGAGCACTTATTTCTAAATACCTAATTGATCCATAAATATTGATGGATTGCATTGAGTCAAAGTTCCTAAATTGCACAAAATGAGGTCAACATGACTAAATTTTAATGTCTGAGCATTAGTGCCTATGCATTAAAGATTGATCGAGATTGAATGGAGAGTATTTGATCTAAGCTGAGAGTTCACAAGCTTAAATAACTATGTTTAAAGGTTAACTATCACCATTTGAATTCAAATATTTGAATTTAACACAAGAAAAACTAGAGATTTGTATTTTAACCATATCTTTCTATAGAAATATAATTTTTTGGTGCTATAAAAACCAAAGTGGTAAAGGAATCTAAGCTAAACTTGGATATATATATATATATATATATATATATATATATATATATATATATATATGTTTGAAGACTTGGAAGTGATTACAATTAATTATATTTAGCCTAGAATTTGACTGTGTTCATGCTTATTTTGTAAGTGGCCAAAGAAGGATATTTGAGCTTGTGTTGATGTTATTTCAATTTCTCATGATGAATTAACTATTGAAACATGTTTTAGAATCCATTAAGATGCTCTATGTGGATTTTGAAGGTGTGATAAATATATCTTGAGTATGAATAATGTTTATTAAGTTGACTATGTGTTTTTTCATGGTGATTGTGTACACCAGGTCAGTGTTTGAGTTGTTTGAGCATATACAGAGGTGAGCTAAGTTAATTATGATAATTTGAGGATATATAAGGGAACATAAGGAGTGGAACCATGTATTTTAAAGTGGTGATAAACTATTTTTTTGATTGAGGGTGAGCTAAATGGGTGAATAGGTCTCCATGAGACCTATAAAAGCTATAAGGGCCTTATTAAAAGTTGTAACTACTTAAGGGTGACCCATAGATGTTATGACTAACCTTTATGGATTATATTGAGTCATGTCTTGATGTAAGATAATTATTAAGTATTAATACATGCCTAATGGATGAATAAGGTGTTGATTATCAAGATTACTCTATAAATAGTGAAACTAAAGATGATGGGTTCTAGACTTGTATGACTTAGAGAGGTGTGAGTATTGAAGCAAAGAAGAGAAGAAACTAAGTGTGCCCAATGGTTGGGTTGATGAGTAGATAAAATTGAAGATGATGAGTATGAATTGTAGGTCATTTTTTTTAGAGCATAAAGGTGCTCTTTCAGGTTGAGCACGAGCAAAGAATCCTAGAGTGATCCAAAAGGATGTTTTGGATGCATTGAGAATGAGAAGAAGATTTATGGTGTTTATGAGAGATTAGTGGATGGCTTGAGAGACTAATCAGAGTGTGAATAGTGTGTATGAATATTTATTCATGTTGTTGAAGCTATGATAGAGTTGTTTCTATGAAGGATGCATTGAGTGTGTAGAGTTAAAGAGTGGGTCTAGATGGGATTGTAATGAGTGCTAATTGATCTTTGTGTGTTGGTTCAAGTATGAAATGTGCTTTGTCAAATAGGGAGTTTTGTGTGATCCAAAAGGTGGGTTTAGATACATTGAGATAATGATAATCATAGTTCCATCATCAAGCTTTATTGACATAAATAAAAAGGTGGATATGTTCATAGGTGTTGTTGTGGTAGCTCAGCATCTAAGGTGGTTGTAGCCTCCTTGCAAGGTAAATCTTACTAAAAGGTTTGGTTGTTATTTTAGCTCAACTAGAAAGGTGTTGTATCACCCTATGGGATTGTAGTCTCACTAAATAGGGATTTTATTTCCTTGATAAGTTACATTTGGTCTAAATTGGTTATTTTTTATAGGATAGTAGTATAATTGTAGGTTTTATTGGGTTTTATACCCTAAGAGGTTTTCCAATGTATGTCATGTTTTATGTGCTTGACCTTGGATTATGTTTCTTGTAGACCACTATGAATGATGTGTATGCTTCATGAATGCTTATGTTAATTGATTAAGGACTTGTAAAGATCAAAATTAAAGTTAGATAATTTGGGTTCACTAATTCACTCCCCCTCTCAGTGATTATACCTCTAACAACTCCATGGTTTAAAGCTCGAATGGAGGTGAATAAATTAAATCATCATGAATTTATTAAGGAGCAAACTTTTTTTATCAAATTAAATGACATAATTTTCAAGATTGGGTCAAAAGTATCCCATATGTAGGCATTTGTGGGTTGTAGCATGTCCACTATAATGACCAATACAAATCCCCCCATGTGCTTGTTCAAGAAGAGGATGAATATATTCTTGCATAACACAACATAGCAAGGTACCTTTAGTATTTTGATAATAAATCATGTTATATTGAAACACATAGTTGAAAGTTTGTTTATGAATGTGTGTCTTCTCATAGGAGTCAATAGGTTTGGTGTTCAATAAATTGAATAATATCTTTTTACCATATGATTTGTCAAATGGTAACAACTTTAATATGGTAGATAAGGGAATCTTATGGTTGAATGTAAGATGGGGATTTTCTTATTTAGATAAGAAAATTAGAATTGGTAAGAACCTTGTGTGGATGAAAAATATATGGTAAAGAAGTAAGTGATTCAATAACATAATTTTTATCTCAAGGGAAAGGATTGATGGTAAAAGAAGAAAAATATTTGGCAAAGGTAGTTGCAATTTGATGGAAATAAATGAGGTTTTTTTATTTTGCATTGATAATCACCATTACTAACATAAAATGAGTTGGGAGTCACCCAAAATGTGCATATATGTGATGTCTAAATCAAGGGTTGTTTTCATGGCTAGGATTAAGGCTTTGTATTCCTCCATGTTGTTAGTGAAATCAAATGCAAGGTGAAATACCAAATGGATAATTTTACCATGAGTAATAGTGAGGAGATATCCTACCCAAACTCCTTGAAGGTATTTGGTGCTATAAAAATTAAGGGTCCAAGTTTCTTCACGTAAATTGAAAGTAATTTTAGGAAGTTCTTCGATAACTACTTTTAGTTTAGTATTATTAGGGAAGATAGAGGACTTGTCAATATTACTTATTTCAAGATCAATAATGGATTTATGAAAGTAATCTTTAAGATATGTGGCTTAATTAAAACCTTCAATATAAAAAATATTATCATCAAGAAGAATATCTTGAAGGTGGTTAGTAGTTGGTATAGGACCTATGAGACATTAATCAATAATGATTTATCCTTTAATAGATTTTTTGTGTAATAGTTTAAAGATCAAATTCCATGATAAGGACCACCCACTTGCCAATTTTGTATTTATGAAGAAAGTATTTGTGTAAGAAATGATAGAGTGGATCAAAATGAATGATAATTTATGTGGTTTGATAAAGCATATAATGTCAGAGATTTTTGGAAGTAACATATATGGTGATTAATCATGTTCTATTTTTGTATAATGTTTCTCATAGTCAAAAAGGCCCTAAATAATATAATAAATGGCATATTCCCTCCCAATATCATCTTGTTGGGTAAGCATTGCCCCAACTAATATGGTTGTGGAAGAGGTATATAATATTAATGGATGATCTTTAAAAGGTGTAAGAAGATTAGGTGGGAGTAGCAAGGATTATTTAATATTTTCAAAAGATATTTTACAAGGATCCATCTATTATAGGGTGTTACCTTTCTTAAAAATATGATTAATAGAATAAATATGGTAATCCATTTTAGGGATGAACCATCTAATTGCCCCCAAGTTTACCAAGGTAAGTGAAAATATATGGAATAGAAAAAGGAATGAGCATGTTGATAATAGCATTGACCTTCATGGGATCAATGTCAATACCTCAAAGAGAGACTAAAAATCATAATAGTTTTCATGATGTAATACCAAAAATACACTTGTAGGGATTCAGTTTAAATTTATAGTTAATGAGGCAATCAAATATGATATAGATATCATAGATATGAGTCTTTTGTCTTTTGGACTTGGAAATGAGATATTCCACATAGATTTATAAAATATTATGGATAAGAGCATCAAAACTATGTGTTATCCCCCATTGATAGGTAGTTTCAACATTTTTGAGACTGAAGGGCATTTTAACATAATAATAGATGCCCCATTCCATGGTGAAATTTGTCTGATGTTGGTATTTTGGGGCAATGTGAATTTGATTATAACTTGAGAAACCATCCATAAGGGACAAAATTTAATAACCAACAGTGGAATTGATGATCACATCTATAGATGGTAGGGGAAAGTTATCCTTGGGACAAGCAAGATTAAGACTATATAAATTGATGAAAATGCAAATAATCATGTTACTTTCATCTTAACAAGGATAATATTAGAGACCCATTCAGAATAGTCCATAGGTTTGATAAACTTAGCATAGATAAGTTTAATGATTTCTTTATGGCATAAAGTTGAAATGTCTAGTGGAATTTTCCATTATTTTTATCACATGGGTTTGGCATCATCGTAAGTGATGATGTTGTGCACCATGATTCTAGGGTCAATAATAGGAATTTACTCATAGGACCAATAAAAATTATCATGATATTTATCAAATAATAAGCTAAATTTATCATGTTTGGATAGTGTGAGTTCATACGAGATTGTAATTGGATGAGGGCATGATGGGGTACCATATTCAATTTGATTAGTTTCTTTGATAACCATAGAATTTCCATATTGGAAATGATATGATACTTTAGGTAAATAGGAAATGGGATTTGCTTTAGGATCAATTCTAGAAATAAAGTTGTTAAAAAAAGGGGATTTTGTTTTGAAATTATCAAGTTGTGATGTTGTTGAATTAGTTGAGGTTATCAGACATGAAACAATTCAAGAATAGCTTCATCACTTGGAAAATTGGGAAGAGGACCATAATACTCAACATCTACTTCAAGGTTGAGAATTTTATTACCATGTTAGTTATATTTAGAATGTATTTGATATACATATGTGGCCTTGGAATTTTATTTAATCTCAAGAGTAGGTGGAGTAGGGGAAGAAGGATGATCAAATTTGATTAGGTTGTTAACATTACTAATAGGGGAAGAATTGGATGTAATGATTGGATATCTAGGTGGTATAAAAGATGCAAGAATTTTTGGATGTTAAAAGGTAAGATTTTTTCTACCACCCAAGGATAAGTGGATAATTAATAGGAGGTATATGACCTTCAGGAGCTAATTCAAAGTTAGTGGAAATTATATAAACATCACAATTGAAAGCATGAATTTGGGATATAATTTTTTTATAATGCTAAGAATCAAAGTCCTATGATTAAGCTTTGGACATGATGTAGTTATCATCATAGGTTACAAAAATTGTACATTCTTAAGATTCAAGAGTAATTTTAGAAGGGGAAATACCTAGATCACTGAATTTACATGGAGACATGATTAAAGGATCTTGGAATAATTTTGCCACTCCATAATCATTGAATGTGAATACATCTTCTATGTAAGAATCTTACTGAGCATTACATGGAGGGGGAAAGTTAGTGATCTCATCAATGAGAGGGATGGTGAGATCATGAGGTAATAAAGGAGGAAGCCACTCTAATATGTAAGAGGTAGATTATTAATGTTGTAAGTAATTAGGCTCATCATCATCTGAATCAACAAGAATGACATATAAATATGGATTGATGTTGATAAATTTAGGTAAGGGAGCATTGTTTATTATTATAATGGTAGGAATGTGATATTGAGATTTACGATTAGGAAGTTAAATGATCCAAGGGTTGGAATCAACATCATGTTTATAAGTTTTATCATTATGAAGGAACTTGATACGTTGGCTACCAAAAGAGGAAATAACCCTCATTCTATGATTCCATGGTCATGTGAGGAGTATGTTGTAAGATAGGGGTAAATAAAGGACCATAAGCTTAATTTGAATAGTTTTAAATCTGATTTGAAACGGGAGACAAATACAACCTTATGGCTTTTGAATAGTTTTGTCAAATACATGACATATTAGGAAGGTTTGCTTGAGATGAGATTTATTATAGATAAGTTATTTGATGAGCCACAAAGATGTCACATTAATACCAGACCCTTCGTCTACTAAAATTTTATGAATGAGGGTGTTATAAATAGATATTTTAATGAATAGGGGTGGATCATTAGCATAAAAGAAGATATTATCATTAATCATATATTCTTTAATAAATTTGATGGAAATTTTGGAAGAAGGATAAAATGATTTAATGGTATGCACATTGGTTAGTTGATGCTTAGGAGAGGGTGGTTATTCTTCTATATAAGATGGATCTTCAATGTATTCAAATTATTGCATGAGGGACTTGTGATGATAAGGGGAGGTATGAACTAACTCCATAAGAAGAATCTTAAATAACATGTATTTGAGATCTTCTAAGATGTTCTAATGAGTTTTTTAAGAAGAACCAATGTGAGGTTTAGAATATAAGGTAGGTTTTGGAGGAATATAAGTGGTTGGTGGTTCATAAGAAGCACATTTTTCTTCATTAGCTTCGAGGATAAATGAGTGTTTGTAGTGTTGATGTCAACCCATACATATTGAAAATTTTAAAATTTTATCATATGTCTAATAGGGTCTCATGTGTGTTTAAACATCACATCTATCCTTGGTTTATTCTTGGTGTAAGCCTATCTTCCTTGTACTTGCCTAGTCAACCCAAGTTAACTCTCATCAAACATGGTAAAACATGGTCAAAGGCTCAAATTATTATATAAATGTCCTAATATGGTCATTTAAGTGTTTTAAGTGTTCCTAAGTCATAAATTTGTCCTTTTTCATGCTTTATATGCAAAAAATACCTTTTGGCCACATTTTTGTCTCATTAAATGACTTGTACAGATTTATCATAGAAGCATATTTGTCATAAAGCAAGATTATAACATGGATGAGGTTAGATTATGTCAAGAATTGGTCATAGGTATTAAATAAGTATTTTCATGCACAAAAATAGGGATATTTCCTTAAAATAGGCCTTAATGGAACTTGCACAGACTTGGGAAGTCCATCTTCAGGTGAAAATGTGAGTTAAGTGTCTCTTGGTCTACCCAAAGTATCTATGATGCCTTGTGTGCAAAGATTAATTCAAAATTTTCATATTTTACTTCTTATCCCTCCTTCTTGCCTTCATAAGCCAAGAAGAGTCAACTTTAGATGCTTGGTACATTCCATATAGATGGATTTAGGAGGAATTATCTTGGGAGTTGATAGGGGTCTTAGTTAGCTTCAAATACATGGTAGCGAGTTTGAGTTTCATGGCTCCTCCTCTATGAACTATTTTTAAGAAGCCAAGAAGGTTTTTGTGCTCTTGAATCTATGAAGGGTCCATTTTGACCTTGTTTTAGAATATTTTGCTTTGATTTAACATGTTGGTTATTTTCAAGTGTTTCTCAAGATTGTCTAACACCTATCCACAATTTTTTCATTATCTTTTGGCTTTTAGAGGTCTCAAAGATTCAAGAAGCCTCTTTTAGGCTAGTGTATGCTTGTAAACAAATTATTTAATACCTACCATTATCTCAAATAGAGATACAAAGGTTTGTATAAAAGTAAATTAATAGGGTTGAATCTCCATGAGGTCTATGAAACAATTTGATATCTTGGGGATCATGTTTAAGATCCTTGGTATCTTACTAAGTATTGAGGAATCATTCCATAGTAGAGTCTAATATTTTTGGGATTTTATCCCTAAAGGAACCAAATAAAGGTTTAAGAGGTCTTATAGATATCTTATATGTTATCTTATAAAATAATTACAACACCTAGTTATGATCATCTTGTAACCCTTGGCATGAACAATGACTATGCAAAGTTTGGAGAGTGGAAGACCAACAAAAGGTGGTGATTGAAAGGTCCAAAATTTCCCTTGAAATCACTGAAAGTATGTAGTAACATTTGCAAGCCTTGAGCACCAAGGTGTTGTTCCCTTTCAAAGTTACATTCTAAACCACTTTACATGATTGAATAGTCACATATGACCTAGGGTAGTATGGGTAACCTAGAGTCTACTTGAGGAGGATGTTACATCAGGTTTGGCTCATTTTACTCACTCCCTATCCATACAATGTCAAAATGCTTACCTACAATAGGGTAAGTTGATAGTGACCTATAAATTTGAAGCATAATTGGCGTCTAGGGTTCTTCTTAGAGAAATTTATTCTGATCAAGCACATTTAGTCCAAGAGGATTTCATAAAAAATATTAACATACCTAATACAGATTCAAAAAGCATGCAATCACACCTATAGGTTAGTAAAATAAAGTGTCTTAATCAAGCAGATAGTGGACAGTTTGAAGATATTAGAGTTATGGTAAGTGGTAAGGATGAGATAGGGAGTTTAAAACTAATGATAATGGATATTAAGGGATTATAGATACCCTCAAATAATTGTGTCCAAACTCCAAATATATGCATACATACATTTATCTTCCTTAGAAATAAGATCCAATCAGAGATACCCTCAGTCTTAACCAGTCAGGGAAAAGCATGAGCAACACAAAGTTTGAGGAGTTAAAATGATGTAAAATACATGTAAATATATTTTTCATAATCAAAATGTCCTAATGGTACTATCTGAGGAGGATATTAGATAAATAAAGGGCTCCAAACTAAGTAGAACACAGTCAACTCATGAAGGACCCTATAGATAGTTTCCTAAGCAATGTTTGTCTTAAAGATGGAGAAATTTATAAGTCTTATACTTAGATTTAGGTAATAAAAAATGTTTAATAATACCCTTTCCACTTGTAAAACCCTAATCAATGCTCAATTTTGAGGAGAAAATAGGTAAAGTTCCCCTATTTTGTCTTAGATAGGGAGCACTTTTTCCTTACACAAACCCTACAAATCTTGAAGAATGGGTAAGAAAATGAGCAAAAAAAAATAAAATACCCTTAAATATAATTATTTAAGCTATAATATTACTAATAAAACATATGAAACCAACCTAGAAGGATTGAAACTAGACAGGGTAGTCCGAGCTAAAAGAGTTGTAGACATGGCAGTTAGGCAAGGTACAAGCCTAACCCCAAATGAAAGATCACATTTAGTTATAACCTTAAGAAAGGATTAAAATGATTTGGAACACATTAATGGAGGTAATAATTATGTGTTTAATACATCTCATAAGTATAGAGGGTCATCAAAGAGTTCTGAACCACAAAGTTGTAAGTAAGGTATACCAGACCTAATATGAGGCCTAATGCCAAGAAGTAGTCCTATCACTTATTAGAATAAATATACATTGATAACATGTGGGATATTTTAATTTGGATCTAATATATGTTATTTAACATTTATATCATATAAAAGTTCATCAAGAAGTCATTTCTTGGCTTCAAATGCGCTCAGACCTTATAGAATATATGAAAAGCCCAAGTTGCCAAATTGAAATGCTTGTATCTCCCATGATACTTTGAATGGATACTAAAGGTCCTCAATGGTGTTATTTATTATCTATAATAATCCCTTAGTGTCATTGTTTTATAACTCCAATGTATAGTCTTTATGAACAAAGGCTAAGACCTAAAATTGCTAAAAATCCTCACAAAACCCCAAGTCAGATCTGATGGGAAGATATTGAAAATGGAGCATCCAAATGACACAATTTCTCCATGAAACTAATTTAAGGTGATATATAACTCTTCAAGGATATTCCCCATCTAATTGAGTTATACTACACTTATACAGATGGTGTACAATATAGCTTTATTTGATATATTTATGTGTTTTATAGGTATGAAAAGGTTTCAAAAGATGCAATCACCTTTCGGAGAAATATTGGGACTTGTTCCAGGTTACCATTATCATATATTTAAGTATATAAGATACTAATTATGTTTACTATCTTCTTCATCTCAACCAGTCACAGTGAGTAAGTAGTGACCACTTAGTGGAAAAGATGAAGGTTTCAATTAGGAAACCTTTTGAGGTTTATTTGATGAATATAATGATGTGAAGACTCTTAAAAAATGGAATTCCCATTTATTAATGGATTTTATTGAATAATTGGAAGAATATTGAGTGCTAAGTGTGAGAGGTGCATGAGAGGGAGTTATTTTTACTTGCTAGGAGTTATTGGTCATGACCAAAATAATATGAATCATTAGAGACCACTCTAATGCCTATGGAGGCTTGTCAGTAACCCCTCCCCCTTAGATAAATCATCAAACCTATCCCTATTTAGTGGTGAGGTAGTCTAATGAAGACAAATCATGAAGGTAGTTTCATATGCAAGTGAAACATCATCTACGCCACATTTGGAGGATTTTTGATTATTTGAGAGACATTTGTCCTTATTTTCCTTGTAATAAATATCTCATTCCTATTTTCATGATGTTTTAACTCCTTTTTATTTCTTGACAAGTGTCTCTAATGAATCTTGAGCTTCACACTCTCTCTTTTCTCTCACATTCCTATATATACTAGCCTTTTTGGATTTTGTATGGATCTTTCCACCTAAGTATGGAAAAGCCCTACTCAATTTTTACCTTGAACTAATAAAGAATGTTGTTTTTAACTCATTTATGACTTCATGAAGTATATGCTATGGTTATTTGTCTTTTATAAGTGTATTTTGCTTACCTTGACATGTTATCCTTCTTATTGTCTTGTGTAATTTTAAAACTCACTTTTACAGGTCAGAAAGAAGTGTCTAATGAATATTGTAGATGTAGTGAGTAGTATATTCATTAGCGTTTATATAAGACATATAATCTAGTCCTCATAATCTAAGCTCTCTTCAAGACACCATGCTTGAAACATTTATGTAGAAGAAGATATTTTAGTTTCATGAAGTGTATGTGCGTGTTTTTCTTTGGTTTCAAGTGCATTACAAGTGGTGTGAGTAGACAATCTATTTGTTGTATCACCTCTTTAGCTAGTTTAGTTTAAGCTTCTTAACCATTTTCCTCACAAGTGCAAGTGTGGTTGTAATGTGTGGAAGTCGTATATCAAGGGTAACTAGCCCTAATTTATAGACTCACCTCAAATTTGGGTTACCCACAACCCTGAGGTGTTTCCATTATGCCACTTGAATGAGGAGATCATTTTCATCTCCTCAAGGGGTGCAAGTTCAAATGACAAATTTTTTTGGCATGCTTGATGGGATTTAATAGTCCATTCATTGAGGAGTTTTGGTGTTCTCCTCAAGATATAAACCTTGAGATGTAATTCTACTAAGCAAAAATGGTGACTCTAAGCATAAACCTACTAGTCAAGTAGACCATGTACTCTATTTGAGGTTATTTCTTGTTCTATGTTCTTCTCATGAATGATTCATGAATATTTTTGATGTTGAATTTATTCTTACACAAGTTGGTGAGGCATATCCATCATTAACCATTCCCTATCAATATGAAAACGTCCTTGGCCAATATTTTCATGATCCTTATAAATCATATCAACCTTGTTATGAGTTACATTAGTCCTATAATCAGCCTTCTCAAGCTTATGCTTCACCTAGTCCACCTAGTTCATTACCAAGTCAGTCCATTGAAAGTTTCAAGAAGAATCTCCTTGGCTATAAAGACTATATTTTATATCTTGATACTATATTAATATTTGTGGTCAAGTCATCTCTAATTATTGTATTAAGAGTCTGAGGGATGCTTTAGAGGTAGTTAAGGGAAAATGGATGCCCATTGAGAGAACTAATTGGAAGGCCTTACATGTGAAATGATTAATTTTTTTGGTATAATTTTCCACATAGAAGAGAGGTTGAGAGTTCATGAACCAGCTCAATTTTTTTGGGTCCAATACACCCCATATCAATATTCATGTGTGTCAACTTTACCCATTCAAAATACTAATCTAATCATGTTTCAAAATTCCCCAAGTACATCATGCATTCCACAAAGTTTCCCTTCTTGTAAGTCCATCCAAGATATAAGCCAAAGGAAGGAGGAAACCACTAATTATCAAGTTGATATATCTCATAACTAGATTAGAGAAGGTTTTGAAAAAATGAGACTGATGTTGGAGGCTCATCTTGATAAGGAGATTGAGAAGGCAAACCAATATTTAATGTAATGTATCATGGCAATAGAAAATAAGGTTCTTAATCCTACCTTCCTAAGCTGGAGACAAGATGATAAGCCCAAGGAAACCCCAATTTTGTTAAGCCTATCATTTACCCATCCATTTTCATCTTAGCCCTATGAAGAACTCTCTAAGCCTACCTTTCCAAGTTGTAAAGAAGTAGTGGTAGCTTGTTGAAAGAAGAACAAAAAATGTCTAAGTTGAGAAGTTGGAAGTGAAGAGAAACTTGAGCCTACTCAACTCCCTCCCATCCCTCCTCAAGAAACCTTTTACCCTTCATCTCAACTTCATTTTACTTCCTTTCCCAATAGAGATCTTATTTCCACCATAAAACCTTGCTAAAAGAATTGAGGAATTGGAACTCAAAATGCAAAATATCTCATCTATTCAAGGGAATATTAAATCCAATGAAGTCATTAAACCTAATTTGGATTAGTTTATTGAGGAAAAAATAGATTCTAAAGATGAGGATTGCATTGCTCCTTGGAAGCCTTTTTGGGTAAAAGTTACTAGTTTTAAAATGCCTAATCTTGGTACCACAATGAAAGAGAAGGAGATGAATATTCCAAATGGGATTGATGATGAGGAAGATATGGCTTCTTTCAATGAAATATCATATTTTGATGATGAGGAAGAGGAAATTCCTTGTGGTGAATAAGTCTTGAAAAAATTTGTTTTGGAATCCAAAAAATAAGAGGAAGGAGCTTCTCCTCTTGTGCCCCTTCATAATGTTGATCATAAAGAGGATGATGAATTGTTGTCTAAATTTGAAGAGATTTGTAATAAATTTGAAGGTTTTATGGGGCCCATAAATCCTTTGGATCTAACTACAATTAAGGGTAATCAAGATGACATACTTCAAGTAGAAGAGTTTTCTTATTTTGATTCTCTTATCTATGATAACTATGGAGATGTTGGAGATGATCAAGAGAAGGTTTAAAATGAAGTATTTGTGACTTCTAAGGCTAAAGTAACAAAGCTTAAGATATACCATTACATAATGAAGACATGGGGCACACTTATATGTGGATGTTCAAAGAATATGAATATTGTGAAAAGGCAAGACTCCTAAGAAAGCAAGCATAAGATTTTGAAGAGCAGGTATCTTTTGAGAAGTATCACCATAAATAAACTCCAAATCATGATGGAGAAATCTATGATGACTATGGGACTCTTGAAAATGGTTTGAGGACTGATTCTAAAGCCACATATGAAGCTTCTCCCATAAGGATCAAGAATGAGTTTAAACAATAAACACTCCTAGAATGCCATGATACTAAACTTCTTGGAGGGTTTGAGGAGGTTGTATCAAAAGAGAAGACCAATGAAACCTTTTAAGAAGACATAGACATTCAAGAAGATGTTCCATTTATGGAGGTGAAAATATGCCATGAAGAGACAAAGGAATAGTAGTATGAGGTATGTATCCAAGGTCAAGAAGAGTTCACCTACCTTGGAAAGTTGTTTGAGATGACTCTATCAAAATACATGCGAAGCCAAGGAACAAGAAGGAAGCATGAGTCATCTAGTACTACATATAAAAGGAAGCATGTTGGTACCCTCATCCATCTTATGAAGAATGAGATTTGATATAATTTACATTTGATCCAAGAGGGAGGTATGTTTAGTTAGATGTGCATAATTAGTTTTCTTTTTGTTGTGTCTTGTGTTCTCTAAGTGCTTAATAGCATAAGTGTGCCCTTGTTTTTTATGTTTTCTTGGTCTTGGTGTGCATTTTATCTCCTTTGTGTGTTTTGAGGTCAATCAGATATCTTGTTAGTCAATTCAATGTTTGATCCTAATGTTTTTAGAGTGAATTTGATTCCTTTTTCCTAATGGATAGGATAAGGATACTGATCCTTAACATAGGCAAGCATGTTACCCCTAGGAATTACCAAAAGTGTTCACCAAATTTGACTTTTAGTCAAATTATGGCAACCAATACATATAAAAACTTTTAAAAGTTTCTTATATGTCTAATAGTGTCTCATGTGTGTCTAAATATCTCACCTATCCTTGCTCCAATCTTGTTGTAAGCATATCTTCCTTGTACTTGTCTATTCAACCCAAGTTAACTCTACTAAAATTTGGTTGAACATGGTCAAAGTCAAAAATTATTTTATAAATGTCCTAATATGGTCATTTAAGTGTTTTAAAGTGTTCTTAAGTCATAGATTTATCCTTTACCATGCTTCATATGCAAAAAATGCCTTTTGGTCAAATTTTTGGCTCATTAAACAACTTGTACAAATTTGCCAAAGAATAATATTTGTCACCAAGAAATATTATAACTTGTATTAGGTTATAATATGTGAATAAGTGGTTATAGTAGTCAATAATTAGTTTTATGTACAAAAATAGGGAAATTTCCTTAAAATAGGCCTTAATGGCACTTGTACGAACTTGGGAAGACCATCTTCAAGTGAAAGTATTATTTAAGTGTCTATTGATCTCACCAAAATATCTCACATGCCTAGTGTGAAAATATTAATTTAGAAATATCATATTTTGCTTATTTTCCTTCCTTCTTGCCTTCACAAGCCAAGAAGAGTCAACTTTGGATGCTTGGTACATTTTGTATAGATGGAGTTAGGAGGAGTGATCTTAGGAGTTGAAATGGATCTTAGTTAGATTAAAATCCACGGAAACAAGATTGAGTTTCATGGATCCTCCTCTATGAACCATTATTAAGAATCTAGGTAGCTTTTTATACTCTTACATCTATGAGGGGTACCTATTTGAGCTTATTTTATAATATTTTACTTTAATTTGACATGGTGGTTATTTTTAGGTTTTTTTCAAGTTTATCTAAGACCTATCCATACTTTTTTCATTATATTTTGGCTTTTGGAGGTATCAAATATTTAATAATACTCTTCTAGGCTTGTGTATGCTTGTAAATTAATTCTTTCACACCTACAATTGTCTCAGATAGAGCTACAAAGGTTTGTATGGAATTAAATTGATAGGGTATAATCTCTATGAGGTCTAAAAAATAATTTGATATATAAGGGAGCATGTTTAATACCCTTGGTAGCCTACTAAGTGTTGAGGAATCATTCCATAGTAGAGTCTAATATTTTAGGGCCTTTATCCCTAAAGAAACCAAACAAAGGTATAAGAGGTTTTGTAAATATCCTATACTTTATTTACTAAGAGAATTGCATTACTTATTTATGCTCATATTTTAACACTTGGCATGAAAAACAAACATGAAAATTTTGGAGAGTGCAAGACTAATAGAAGTTGGTGATTGAAAGGTCCAAATGTGCTCTTAAAATCAGTAAAAGTATGCAGTAACATCTACAGGCCTTGAGCACCAAGGTGTTGTTCCCTTTAAAAGTTAGATTGAAAACTAATTTACATGATTAAAAAGTCTCATATTACCAATGGTAGTATGTGTAACATATAGGCCACTTGAGGAGGATGTTACATCAGGTTTGGCTCACTTTACTCACTCCCTATTAGTACAATGTCAAAATGCTTACCTACAGTAGGGTAAGTTGATATTGGCCTGTAAATCTGATACATAATTGGTGTCTAAGGTTTTTATTAGAGAAATTTAATAAAATAAAGAAAATTTATACCAAGAGGAGTTCATAAAAAACCTTAAGACACCTAATATAAAGTATAAAAGCATGCAATCACACTTAAAATTTAGTAAAATAAAGTTTTTTAGTCAATTAGATAGTGGATAGTTTAAAGATGTTAGAGTGATGGTAAGTGGTAAGGATGAGATAGGTAATTTCAAACTAATCATAATGTATATCAAGGGATTATAGAGACCCTCTAAGCAATGTGTCCAAACTCCAAATATTTTCATACATACATGTATCTTCCTTTAAAATAAGATATAGTTAGAGATACCCTCAGTCCTAACCAATCAAGGCAAAGCATGAGCAACACAAAGTTTGAAGAGTTGAAATGATGTAAAAAACATGTGAGTCTATTTTTCATAATAAAAATTTTATAATTTCACTATATGAGGAGGATATTGGACAAATAAAGGGCTCTAAAATAAGTAGAACACAATCAACTCTTGAAGTACCCTGTAGATAGTTTCCTAGGCAATGTCTATCTTGAAGATGGAGAAATTTATAAGGATTATACTTGGATTTAGGTGATAAAAAGTGGTAAAAAACACCCTTTACATTTTTAAAACCCTATCAAATTCTCAATTTTAATGATAAAATAGGAAAAGTGCCCCCTATTTTGTCTCAAATAGGGGTACATTTTCCTTACACAAACCCTACAAATCTTGAAGAATGGGTAAGAACATGAACCAAAAAAAGTAGATACCATTAAATATGATTGTTGAAGATATAATATGACTAATAAAACATTGGTAAACAACATATAAGTATTGAAACAAGATAGTGTAGTCCAAGCTTTAAGAGTTGCAGACAGGGCAACTAGGCAAGGTGCAAGCCTAACCCCAAATGAGAGATCACTTTCAATTTTATCCTTAATAAATCATTATAATTATTTTTATAACATTAATTTACGTAATAATTATGTTTTTAATTCATATTATAAGTACAAGGGGTCATAAAATAGGTCTAAACCATAATGTTTTAGGTAAGGTTTACCAGACCTAATATGAGGCCTAATGCTAAGAAGTAGTCCTATCACTTATTGGACTAAATGGAAATGATAACATGTGGGATGTGTTAATTGGGATAAAATAGAGGTTATTTAACATTTATATCATATAAAAGATCAGCAGGAAGCTAATTCTTGGCTTGAAATGCACTCAGACCCTATAGAATACATCAAAACCCTGAGTGGCCCAATTGAAATGCTTGTATCTCCCATGATACTTTTAATGGATATTTAAAGTTATTATTGGTGTTATAGAGGGTATATAAGAATAAATTAGTGACATTGGTTCATAAATATAATGTATATTCTTTATGAACAAAGGCTAAGACCTAAAATTGCTAAAAACCCTCACAAAACCCCAACTCAGACCTAATGGGAAGATATTGAAAATGGAGCATCAAAATGACATAATTTGGACATGAAAATAATTTTAGGTGATAGATAAATATTAATATATTTTACCCATCCAACTGAGTTGTATTACACTTATACATATGGTATACAAAAGAGCTTTCTTTGACAAATTTGTGTGTTTTGTAGGTATGGAAAGGTTTTAAAAGATGCAATCACCTTTGAGAGAAATATTGGGACTTTTTATACGTAAAAATATTAATATATTGAGGTATCTAATCTCATAATTATGTTTTCTATCTTCTTCATCTCAGCCAGTCACAATGAAGAAGTAATGACCACTTAGTGGAAAGGATCAAGGATCTAATTGGGAAGCCTTTTGAGGTTTGTTTGATGAATTTTATGACATAGAGACTCTATAAAAATTACATAACCATTATTTATGTATTATATTGAATAATTGGATGCACAATGAGTGCCAAGTGTGAGAGGTGCTTGAGAGGGAGTTATTTGTAAATGCTAGGAGTGATTACTCATGACCAAAAGAATATGAATGATTAGAGACAACTCCAATAACTATGGAGGCCTATTAGTAACCCCTCTCCCTTATATCAATCATAATACCTATCCATATTCAATTTTTATATATTCTAATGAATACAAATATGAATTTAGTTTCATATGCAAGCAAAAGAGCATCTACACCACATTTTGAGGAGTTTTGATATCTTGAGAGACATTTGTCATTGTTAACTTGTAGGACCTATCTCATGCCTAATTTCATGTTATTTTAACTCTTTTTTCTTATTTCATGAGTGTCTATAGTGACTCTTAAGCTTCACACTCTCTTTTCTCTCACATTCCTATATATAGTAACCTTTCTGGCTTATGTATGGATCTTTCCACCTGAGTATGACAAAGCCCTACTCAATTTTTGCCTTGAACTAATAAAGAATACTATTTTTACCTCATTCATGACTACATGAAGTGAATTCTATGGGTTTTTTTATTGTATGAGTGTATTTTACTTACCTTGACATGTTATCCTTCCTAGTGGCTTGTTTAGTTTGAAAACTCTCTTTCATAGGTTAGCAAAAAATGTCTAATGGAGATTACAGATATAATGAGTAGTCTATTCATTAGTTTTTATAAAAGACCTATTGTCTATTCCTACTAATCTAAGCTCTCTTTAAGACCCCATGCTTCAAATATTGATATAGAATAAGAGATTTTATTTTGATGAGGTGTATGCATAGGTTTCTCTTTAGTTCCAAGTGCATTACAAGTGGTTTGAGTAGAAAATCTATTTAGCACACCACCTCCTTTGATAGGTTATTTTAGGATTATTAAACCTTTTCCTCACAAGTATAAGTGTGGTTTTAGTGTGTGGAAGGGGTACAACAAAGGAAACTATCCATAATCAAGAGACTCAACTTAAATTTGGTTCACCCACAGCCCTGAGGTGTTTCCATTATGCCACTTGATAAAGGAGAGAATTGTCATCTCTTCAAGGGGTGAAATTTAAAGTAAAAAAATGTAGTATCTCTAGGTATTTATTCTTTTAAATATGGTTTCCTAGGTTTAGTGATAGGATCTTTGTGATCTAGTTTGTGGCAATAATTGACTTTGGCTACATTGACATATTGAAAATTCTTGTAATATTGGTCACAGTCATCATTAGTGACACAAACATCCTTGATAGTTTATTGATCAATAGATTTGGAAAAATATTTTTGATTATTAGAAGAAGAATCTTGCGGAGCTTGTCATTTTTTATAGGTAGTTTTTTACTCTTGATGATAGAGTTGAATCATGGTTTTGTGATTGAAATAATCACCGATCATATAGGAGACAAAAAATTAGGTATGTCATCTACATGTTTCATGAGAGTGATTGATGTTGGAATAGAACAAAAAAGTTATTTAGTTTATACCATTTAAGATATTATTGGGTTAAGTAAATGCTATAGAGGGTGCTAAAAATTATTTCATTTGATGCACAATCAATGGTGTGTGAGAAGATGGGGGATTGTTGGCCTTGGAAACTCCTAGATTGGTTTGAGGAGTATTTATAGTTATTATATTGGTATAAGTTTGAAAATATCCTTTTAGTAATTTGGTATTATGTTTAAAAAGTTTCATTACTATGTATTGATTCTTGGCTTGGTCAAGAGCTTCATTAAGCATTTAAGGGGAAAAAGTTTGAAACTTGTATTAAAGATAAGGAGTTAAATCAGTTATAAAGAGTTTAAAAATATTATCATCATTCATATTATGTTTGATCTTGTATCCAAATATTTCCATCATTTGATAAAATCATAAGATAATTCAGTGAGATATTTCTTAGCATTCATGAAATGGCTAAGGAAATATTTGGGAAGATAATTGTGTTGAAACTCTATAACTAAAGGATTGACTAAATACTCTAATTGTTATATGGAATGTTGGGGAAATTTATTCTACCATTCTAATACATCACTAGTGAATGTTTTAAGCAAAATTTTAGTTGTGTTAAAATTATTAATTTGGATTCACATTTTGTAAATATTGTAAAATGCTTTGAGAAAAGAGGTAGGGTCTTTAGTCTGATCATACTTAATAGTTGGAGAGATGTTACCAATATCAATGAAGATAATGAAAGGAGATAAAGGCTCATTTTTTTATGTTTTTTAACATATTATTATTCATTATAGGTTGGGGAATGACATTTCCCATAACATCTATAGGAGGTGGAGGAATAAAATTTTGGTTATGTTGAGGGATTAGAATCAGAGATTGATTAGCCATATTGATCAAATGATTTTGTAATTGCATCATTTGGGAGGTGTTATATGTTTGCATTATGTTCATTTTTTGTGTTATCTATGAAAGAAGTTTGGTTATATCAATTTGTGGGTTCATATTTATAGGAGGACTCCCCAAATTGGTATTAGGGGGAGGGTTATTAGGAGGTAGATTACCAATGAGGTTGTTAGATAGACTTGTATCAATAAATCCCACATTGTGTTGAGATGCTTAATGATGGGAATTATCTTGATAGGTAAAAAAGGATCTGATCCACCTACCTCATCATGAGGCATTATTTTAACCATTTTATGATCTAAATATGAGGGAGGGGAAGAGGTACTCCAAGAGTGAAGATTCTCATGGGAGGTAATGAGATGAAGAAAAGAATACCCCATATAATTCTTAAATGGATTTGAGTTGTACAAAAATATTTTGAATGGGGATTTAATTTTGATTGATGAGAGAAACTATTTTTAGAAAATAAGAAGGAGAATTAGGGATAAAGTTAGCCAAACATAGAACTAAGTTGGAAAAATAAAAGAACAAGGTTGGATAATAAAGATAAGGTCAACCAATATGTACCAAGTTGACTCAGTCGATAAGGTACTACTAAAACACAAGTTGAGAAGAGTACAAAGTCATATTATTTGACTTTTAGTGATGGATAAAGGATAGAATAGAGAGATAAGAAGACATAGTTATGCAAGTCAACTACGTACTATCGATAGGAAGGTAAAACATAGTCTGTGAGAGACTATATCAACCAAGACAATAATGTTATGAAACAAGGGAAAAAAATCAAGATAATTTAAGTAATAATGAAAGAAAACACGTAAACAATTGGATCAATGTGATTGATTCAATTGGGGAACCCAACACAAAACCTTGCACCATCACTAGATAATTCATGTTTTTGAAATATAACACACAATGACTAAAGAGAAAGTAATCAACTAAAAATTAAATTCTAACTAAGAGGTCACCCTAAGTGTTATTATATTATTATAAAGTATTTATTTTAGATTGATATGAGAGTTGGCTAAAATAGGGAACTATAAAGGTAATCTATGGATGATTTTAAGATGTTTGGGTTGAAAGGGATCTATGTTATAAATGGTATTAGTTTGGTATTGGGGACTACCCCCTCACTTCATAATCCTATAATGATAAGGGTGTCAAGTGATTTTAAAATATATACCATTAACCATATACTTATACTTGGCCAAAAAATCAATTCAGCTTCCCCATTGGTGATGAAATCCAAGTAGATAGGCCTTGGGAAGATAAGTGTTAAATCTATTTTGAAGGTTATGTGATTTAGTAGTGTGTGAAAAAAAACTAAAATAGTGTAACTAAAATGGTAATTTTAAAAATAGCCTATTTATATTATTTGATTTACTCTAATCATACAAATAATTATAAAGGAAAGGTGAATTAATTACTAGCAAATAGTTATTAATTCCTTGAATAAGAATAATAAAAAGTTAGTTTATATGAAATTGTATGTAAATAGTATATAATAGAGTTGAATAGGTCAATTTTAATCTATAGAAGCAAATTCCTTAGGAAAAAATTCAAATAAGTCAACTGTGTCTCTTAAATAGAAGACAAATTATAGAACTAAGTCAACTAGTTCGACCTAGTTAACTATAGGGTTGTAGTTTTAAAGACTACTAACTTGTGAAAAATAAAACTAAAATAAATACTAAAATGATAGAGAGAGGAAAGAAAGGAACCTTGGTGAGCTTTAAGATGATTAATATTTTAATTTTTTTTATAATGCCTTAGTTGATGTTTTCAAATTTTGCAAATTAGGTTGACTAGTTTGATAAAGCTATACAAAACCCTATATACTAAAGAACAATAAGGAACATGGTCAACATATTTGACAGTGTTTGTTGACCTATATGTTGGCATAAGGAATTAGTAGACAAAGTCAACCAATTTGATAGTGTATGTTAATATGGAACTAAAGAAGAGTACCATGTTGACCATTTTGATACAGTAACCTTTAGCTGATGTAAACTTGCATAAATATAATAAATTCATTTTTAAGTGACTATGTGTTAAACCTAGGCACAAAAAGTTATAACTATACTAATTGGTTTCATATATTACTAAAAATATGTAAAAATATAATAAAATGATAAAAATTATGGCATGAAATAAAACTTCCATGGGTTAGATTAACGTCAGGTTCACCAAAATGTATGTAATGGAAAATGAAACTAATCTATAAATCAATCCTAACTTGGAGAAGATAAATCTTACTTAGACTTCTAATTGGTGACACTTTATATATTTAGTTTCATAACCAAGATGGATCTTCTAGACCTATCCAAGGTATCTCTTACCATAATAATATCACTAGAGAGGGTTCCAAAGACTCCAGTCAAGCAAAACTATGCAATAAACCTAATGAGGTCCTTTGTTTTCATATTCACTAAACTAATAACAAATAAATCAAAATGTATTCTAGTGCTCACGAAAGCTTTTGGCAGAAAATGGGGTTAGTAAACAAAAAATTAAACATTCATAATATAATCCTCTTTAATCTATGTATAGGTAGAAATCCAATGTATGGAGAGAGAAATATATTCAAAATCCATTAATTATGCTACTTCTATCTATTAAAGAGAGGATCAAAGTTAGAGATGCTTACCTTGAAGATGAACTTGTTCAGACTAAATCTCTCCCTTGGTAAAAGGTGATTTTAAAGAGGTTGTTGTGGTTTTTAATGATCACTAAGGCCAAAGAATCCAAGACATTTCCACAAGACAAGATTCTTCTACAAGAAAATACCCTAAGCTAAAACTCCTCAAGTAGAATGAAAGAAGAGCAAATTGTAAAGAAGCATAAATGAATAATTAACTCTTGTTATCTATATAATAATGGTGACATTAATGTGTTTATATAGGTGTATCTAACCATAGTCCTTTCTAAAAAAATAGGCCAACAAGGTCAACCCAATTGACCTTGTATCATTATTAATAAAAGCAAATTAGGTCCTAGTCTAGGTTAGATAGGGGCTGACCTAAACCCTAAATATTTTTTATCAATTATAGTATAAGTTATATGGGGAGGAAAGTGTAATTCAAAGTTTCAAAAAGTATTTTAGGCTAGTGAAGGGTTCAATAAGGTGTAAAATGACTAGATGAGGGTGCAAAAGAGGAGGCAAAGGTTTCTTTAGGTGATGGTTGGATTGATAACAAGTGGTAGTAAAGGATAATAATCCTAAATAACATTAATGGTATACCCACCCCTTTCTTGGTACACCATTTAAGGTGTGTACTAAAATATATTGAGACTCAATGGGTTCTTAAATTATAGAAAGCATCAATAATTGATAATGTTTAAAAATATTATGTGTATACATTTTCCATAGGTCATATGAAGTGTAGTACATGGTTTGTTGAGTTTAGGTTTTTAAAAGTCATTAGTGTCTACTATTATGCCTCTTTATTTATTAAATTATCTATTTTAGTATCCATATACTTCATATAGAATAACTTATATGGTATTATCTATCTTGAATTTGTAAGAATTAGATTGTAAACTTATCATTTCATAGTGAAACATTAGCAAGTAGAGGACACTATATTTAGTGCATCACCTCCATGTTTTATTATTAGTTTTATCCATACTCTATGGATTTTCATTTAAATTTTATTATGTTATTTGTATTTTTGGGAGAAGTATCAAGGGATCTATCCAAACTTATAGATTCACTTTAATAATTAGGAAACACACATCCTAGGAGTGATTTCATGATATCTTCTAGTTAGGCAGGCTTGAAAAACCTTCCTAGGGGAGAAAATTAGATAGATAATAGTTTTTTCATGCCTATTATGATTGAGGTTGAAAAATTTTGTTCAACATTGATGCTAGTATTATAAAATTTGCATATTCAACAACCTCCTTAATGTATCATCTATCAATTCTAACAAGTTTCTAGCTCTTGGTTATAGACTAGAAAGAAAATTTTCATTCTAAAGGTGACTAAAAGGTCAATGGCCAAAGGTATTCCATTTTATTTTTTTTTAATTTCATTCATTTTCAATCAAGATAAATATATTTCTTTATTTTTTCCCTTACACCAAGACTCTGACAAGGAAGCTCCATTTTCATTACACTCCAAACTCTCTTAAAGTTAGAAAGATGGCTATAAACCTATCATTTGTTGATTTCAATGGTGTATATCCTATAAAAATACAAATATATGATGATATTAATGTGTTATACCTCAATATTTCCCCATACTTAAGTGGATAAAGCACCATTACTCCTAATGAACATATTAGAGATATTTCTAATTTTTGTAGTATTCAGAATATTAGTTAAGAGAATGTTTACATTAGGTTGTGGGAAATATAATCCAAAGTAAAATAATTGGATTAGTATAGGAAATTAATTCCTAATTTCATTTATTCATGGGACCAATTGGGAGAGAAGTTGAGTAAGAGGTTTGAAGATAAGAGTGATCATTTTTTACTAGTTAAAAAATTGACTACTATCAAGAGGAATCCATAAGAATTCATGCAAGAATTAAATTTTAGGTTCAAAAAAACATGGGATAGGATCCCAATTATTGTGAGACCTACTCCAAATTATTATTTAATCTAATATCTTAGGGCATTGAATAGTCACATAACTATTATGATACCATCTATGGGAGGAGAGCCATTACTAGAAGCCTATGACCTTAGTATCAAAGTTGAAAATAACATCATACTAGATGGAATGATATCCATAAAACCTCACATGCCATTATTTATTGATATTAAACACCATAATCCCAAACTTACTCCTATTCGTATACTCACTGGTCATGAACAAGTTGCCCTTAGCCAAGAAAGTAAAATGCAAGAGTTAAGAAACCTAGTTAAGGCTCAATCAAATGATATGATGGTTATTAAGAGGTATTTAAAAAATAATATAGACCTTATCAAGATCTATATCAATACAATCAATCCCATTAGTCCAATAGGCCACCTTTCCAAGGTAATTCTCAAGGAAAAGGGCAGATTTATAATGTTAGACCATATAATATCTACAATCCCAATGTTTTATCCACTTATATTTCTCTAGTACCTAATTAAAATAATGTGGTAAAAGATAATTATTAGCTTATTCAATGGGATTGACCTCATAATCAGTCCTCTAGTTAGAATCAAGTGTCAAACAAGCTTGTATGGCATAAAATGGAATCATTCCTTCTATGACACAAGATGAAATTACAAATCAGGTAAGGAATAAAGAAGATCAAGTTTCATAAGATGAAATATTGATAAATTGGAAATAGGGAAATTGGTGTGCATTCAATCAGTTGGGAAGCACAAGTAAGGTTGGTGATAATTCTATAACATCTAATACAAGGTCTAAAAAGAGAGAAATTGATGATGTTCAGGAGATGGGTAGATGTGCAAACATTATGCCTTATATGTCTCAAGGAATAAAATATATTAATGTAACTCTTAAGGACCAATAAACTTAGAAAAATTAGAATGTGAAAGGTGTGTTTATGTCCCAAACTATACAAGATCAAAATAATATAGTAGCTCCTAAAGGACAACCAAAGGTTAATAATGCTTACATTAACATTATGAACCAAATAAAGAGGTTAAATATGAGTGTTACTATGTGGGATATGTATACACATAATATTTTAAAACTTTAATCAATTAATGATGCACTTTATCTTTTAGGAACCCATCAAGTCTTAATCTCTCTAAGTACATGCCTTAAGGGGTGCATCAGGAAAGGGGTGGGTAGACCATTGGTGCTTTGCGAGATTTTTGTCCCTTTTGCCACTTGATATCTACACACTTTTCTCCTAAAAAACATTTCCCTAATATTTTTCTCTTGTTTTCACCCTCCTCCAGTCATTTTCCACCTTCATTTAGCCTTTATCTAACCTAAATCCCCTTTTAATAGTTTTAAGACTATGTCAGTTGTGTCGACCCTATATTATTTTTGACATCAACTTACATTGCTGACTTAGTTCATTTTAGCATGTTTTATTGTTAAATTGACTACAAGGTCAATTGATTTGACCCTATCAACCAAAATTTTTCGAAGGGATTAGGGTTAAATCTACCTATCTATACAAGTTCATTTTGCCATTATTTAGAGAAGAGAATAATAAGTAAGAGATAATTCACATATACTTATCCACCATTCTACTTAAGGAGAAAGCTTAAGGTTTCATACTTTATTTGTAGATATAGATCTTGTCTTGTGGAAAAGTCTTTTGGATGCATTGATAGGTTATGTAGTGTAGATATTATTTATCCTTGTCATCCTTACATACCAAAACAACCTTTCAAAGTGCCTTGGCCAAAGGAGAGATCTAGGCTTAGTGGGTTCATCTTCAAAGGTAAGTATTTCTATCTATTTTCCTCCTTTGTAAGATTATATATATATGCATTTTTACCTATCTTCCATGCATTAGGATTTTATATACATTGATGTGAGTATATGTCTCTTATGCATGTTTAATTTTATTATTTATAACCCCCACTTTGTACCAAAAACTTTGGTGAGCACTAGATTAGGCTTTACTTTACTTGTTATTAGTTTATTGAATATAAAACATAGGTAATAGCTAGCGTTATTGAATGATTATGCTTGATTGGAGGATTTGGAACCCTCTCTAACATTATGAATCATGATAAAAGATCTCCTAATTAGGTCTAATAGATCCCCATATTAGTCATGTTCTTAATTATCTAATGTATCCCCAATCAAAAGTTTAAGTGTGATCTATCTTATCTGAGTTAGGATTGATTTATAGACATGATACATTTATGATTACATACATTTTCATGAAATTGATGTCAATCTAACCCTTTTAGGTTTTTTCCATGTTTTTTATTTATTTATCATTTTATATATTATTTTTATATATTTACAATAATAGGTCGATAGATCTAGTATAGTTCCTAACTTATATACATAGGTTTAACACATAGTCACATCAAGATGACTCTAATATATTTGTGTACATATTCATTAGATACAGGTTATTGGATTGAATAGGTTGACATAGTATTATTCTTTAGCTTCTCGATAACAATCTAGGTCAACCTTGTTGACATAGTTTTATAGACAACTTATAATTAACAAACTAGGTCAACCTTGTTGACATAGTTTTACAAATAGCTTCTATAAAACAATCTAGGTTGATCCCATCAATGTAGTTATTTTTATAAGATTCAACAGTAGGGTTTTACAGAACTAGGTTGACCTAGTTGACTTAGTTGGTAGAACTTTTAAGTAGATTAAATAGAAATATTACAAATTTTAAGCATCTTTTGAACCATGAAGGTTCCTTTATCTCTTTATCTTTCATTTATATTATTCATTACAATTCTATTTTTCATATTTTGTAGTGTTTAAAACTACCCCTATTTAGTAAAATAGGTCCACTCTCTCAACCTAGTTTTGTATTTTATCTTATATCTAAAATACTAGGTCAACACTATTGACTTAGTTATTAAATATAACCTTATTTCAGTAGTATGGTAATAACACTATCAACTCTATTCTATAATATCTACATACATTGTCATTTGAATTGATATTATACTATGTTTCAAAGTTTTAATTAGCACTTATATGCTATTAATTACTCCACACTTTAATTTATAGTTGATTCCATGATTAAAATAGATCACACAATATAATTAGGTGGTTTTTAATATACCATTTAGTTGCACTATTTTTCTTGCAAAAACAACCAAATCACATAATATTAAAATTAATTTAAATGAATTTCTACCCAAGGCCTACCTACTTATATTTCATCACCAAGGGGAAAGTTGACTTGGTTTTCTAGACAAGTATAAACACATGGGTAATGGTATATATTGGCTAAGCACCCGATACCCTTATCATTACAGTGTGTGAATTGAGGGGGTAGGGCCTAATATGAAGCTAGTACCATTGCCAACATAGATTCCTCTTAGCCTAAATGTCTTCAAACCATCCATATATTTATTTTTTGTTCCTTATTTTCAGCCAACTTCCCTATCATACTTGAAATTACACTTTTTAATAATCTAACAACATTCAGGATGCCCACTTAGTTAACATTTACTTTCCAAGTTGATTACTTTCTTTTTATTCATTGTTTGATGTATTCTAAAATTTTCATTGGAAAGCATTAGAACAAGGTTTGTGTTGTGTTCCAATTTGATCAAATCACATTGATCCAATTATCTGTATGCTCTTTTTCATCTTGATTCATTTTATCTTGCAATTTTTTCCCTCTATTTTAGAATATTATTGTCTTTATTGATACAGTTACTTGTAGACTGATTTACCTCTCCTCCTTAGCATATTAATTTGATTGGGTTTACTTAGTATCTTTTAGGACTATGTCTTTAGCATAATAAGTTGACTGTGTTGACTTAACATCATTCAGAACTTTTTCCTTAGCATAGTAAGTCAACTATGTTGACTTATTATCATTCAGAACTATCTCCCTAACATACTAGGTTGACTATGTTGACTTAGTATCATTCAACACTATCCTTCCTTTTGGCCAATTTTGTCCTTATTTTTTCTCCTAGCTTTCTAATATCCACTACTTATTGGCATCATGAAGCCTCTTATAAAATTATTTATTGATAGTCTCAACCCATTCTAAATGTACATGGGTTATTCTCTCATACCCAACCTATCCACCATAGAAGACAAATTTTTATGGTGCATCTCTTCATCACATTGTTCTAAATCTTCTCAATCTTGATCTACCCCATACCATATAGTAGATATAGATATTCCTATTATACAAATCCCAAACCTTGATAATCATATAACTTATACCACTTTTACACCTTCTAAACCTAGAAGTCATAAACTCATCAACCCATCTACATACAATTTTGGAACCTCACATTATGTTCCACCTCTTACAACCAATGTTCACAATCATCTTATTACACCCATAACAAGATCACCATGCATTATCACTTCCCAAAGTAACATGGTTGAATATATTCAAATTGATAATCTAGATGAATCCCAATTATTCAAAAACCTTGATGATAATACTATTTACAATCCTACCAATAATGTTGGATTTACCAATCTTCCTTATTCTTCTTCTTCTTCTTCCACATTTAAGATATCTAACACTAATGTTGGGAATCCTCCACCTACAAATAATCCTCCTCCTAACAACACTAATACCCCACCCTCAAATACTAATGCACAAATAAATATAACTCAAATTCTTGCATAAATAGTTCAACAAATGAGCATCATTCAAATAACTAATCATTTCCAAATGATGTAACTACAATAATATTTATTACACATAACTAGTCAACCACATCAAGTCATCATGTCTCAACCAAAACAAAATTTTACACCTCCTCCTCGTAGAGATGCCAATGGGAATATAATCCCTCAACCTCCAATGAATAACAAAATTCTTTGACATATTTGAAATGAAATTTTAGCTCTATTCCATACATCCATTGATATTGTAAACATTTCTCCAACTATCACATATGATGGGACTAAGGACCATACTATCTTTCTAAAGTCTTTTGGTCCAAACTAACAGCTTTACTACCACCAAGATCTTAGCCAAAACCTTTGTTGGTGATGTAATTTAATGTTACAACCAAATTCTTAAACATTCCATCTCACAAATAGATGATTATGTCAATTCAATAGTGAAGGAATCACAAGATGATGACCTTCCTGAAAATTACATTATCCATTTCATCAATGCCAAGTTATTTCCTAATGAATCTGCTCACACTTTTATCAAATAATGGAAGCCTCTAGCTCACAAAGTGGACCATAAAATGAATGATGATACTACCAACTAAGTAATGAGTCCAAACTAACACCTTTACTACCACCAAGATCCTAGCCAAAACCTTTGTTGGTGATGCACTTGAATGTTACAACCAAATTCTTAAACATTCCATCTCACAAATAGATGATTTAGTCAATTCAATAGTGAAGGAGTTACAAGATGATGACCTTCCTAAAAATTACATTATCCATTTCATCAATGCCAAGTTATTTCCTAATGAATCTACTCACACTTTTATCAAATAATGGAAGCCTCTAGCTCACAAAGTGGACCATAAAATGAATGATGATACTATTTTAAAACTATTTATTAATGATATTAAATCTCCCCTTCAATACAATTTTTGAATATTTTCACCTAAAACTTTATAATAAGCCTTAGACCAATAAAAAAGGAAATAATTTATTATGACTCAATTTGAAACACCTCAAACAACTACTAAAAAACCTTTCTAGTCATTTTCTCATAACATTAATTCATTTAAGCCTCCCTAACCTCAAAATGAAGCATCCAATTCAACAAATTTTAACCCAACCCACCTTCCTTTAAGTCTAGAATAATTTAAGAAGAAATTACCACCCTCTAAACCCATGAGCTTTGATCCTTCCAAACATCTTCCAAAATGGTACAATCCTAATAAATGTTATTGGTGGCATGTTACTATTGGTCATTATCTTGAGTCTTGTCATGATCTTCACTAATTTTTTCTTTATTCCTTTCTTGGTCCACATTTCAATCTTGATATTATCATAAAAAAATGTTATCAAGACTATATTGAAGCTTCTCAAATTCGATCTCAAGAATCACAATCACATCAACATCAACTACCTAATGAACAACAACAATTTTCCCATACCTACACCTCATCCACAAAATTTGTTAAAACCATAGTTGATACTTCTTCCTAAACCAATAAGTAAAGGATAGATAACATGAAAAACTATAAATGAATCATTACATCTATTGAACATTAGCCTCTTAAGTCTCATGAACCAAAGGAGTACCTAGTTCAAATGATTACTCCAAAGTATATCATACATGGTCATCCTTTACCTACTTTATCTCTTCATACCTCTCTTACACATCCTATGTCACATTCAACATCCCTAAAATCTAAAAAATCAACATATTTACCTATCTCTAAATGTACCTACCAAACTAATGCAAATCATTTTAATAGTTCAATGTTACCTCACTCCAACTCACATGTTAGGGCATCTTGTGATGCCCATCCACATGTCCCGTCAGGAATTGGGGCATCTTGTGATGTCCATCCCCACATACACTTACCCATTATGGAATCTTGTGATGCCCACTCTTAGTCTAAAATGCATAATAATAACCAAATTTAGCTTCAAGAAACCTTTTGAGAGTCATAGACTTTTATTTTACATGCTCATATTTGATACAAAAATTAGCATAGGTCTTGATTTTTTGTCTCGTGTTTCTTTGTTTTTGTATACTTTACTTATTTTAGTCACACTTTGGTATAATCATTTTCAGCTTTGGGTTATTTGGTTTTATTGCACATTACATTAGGCATTTGTTTTCTTTTTGGATCTTATATATCTCTTTCATTTTTGTCTTTTTATGTCATACTTTGTCTTCATAGCTTTGTAAATTTTCCACCTTATTTAACATTCACCTAATTGGTGTTCACATTTTGAGTTATAATGTAATACCATTGGTGTTTATTAATAAATTACCACATTAAAACATCTTTAAACCACTTTTTGGGATGACTACTAATTTCATTGGTGCTTATACTAGATCTATTATAAGTTAACATGGATTCTTTAGTGATATGACTATCATAATCATAAACCTATCTCTTTCATATCACTATTTTCCTCCATGATGATCATCTACAAACATATTCATCATTGCATCACTTATTACATATATGGATCTATCATGATCCCCATATTTACCTTATTTCCTTTCATTTGAGGCCCACATGGGTTAGTTTCAAGATTTCACACTTACTTGTGGGAAAGTATAGGAGTCTTTAGACACCTTGGTCTTTAGGTCCTTTCCTTTAGTGACCAAGTGTAAGCTCTCTTATGTTTTTCATCTTTAACACCCATGTTTGGTTCTTTGAATCCATATGGAGGAAGAGGAATAGAAAAAATTCCATCAATAAAGTTAAAATCCAAATCGTAAAATATAAATAAAAGGTAATGATTCAAAAAAAAATTCTTAAAACTTAGATCACACTAAAAACATGATCTATATATGGTACATCTCCTATATTAGTCAAAGATCAAACTCCATATCTTTCCTCATGATAGATATAAGATCCATTAGGGTGAATTAGACCATTAGACTAGGGTAGGAGGTCTTATTATATCATATACTACCTAGTTCCACTTGATTTTTCATGAAAGCACCCAATATTCATAGTAGACTAACAACTTTGTAAGGGATCTTAAAGAATGGGGAACATGTTGTGAGAAGTTAGGTCTATTTTAATTTTCAAGAATATAGCCTTCATGGGATGATATATATACTTTACTTGTTATCCTAAGCTTTGTGTTCATTAGTCAAAATGTCCTAAGTCCTTGGTGTTGATAGTTTTTAACCTTTCTCACTTGCCTAGTGTGTCTCATCCTTGTTAAGGATGTTCATATCACACATGTGGTGCCTCATATTCCTTATTTTACATCATATTTTCTTTATATTCCCATTGTTGAATATTTATTTTATCTGATCACATACTTGATCACTTCTACCTTATTATACCTCTTAGTTTATACTTTATGAGTTTCATTGTAAGACCTTAGATAGGGTCAGGCCTTCCTCATAAACATCCTTACACCATTTTCTTACCATACCATCTCATTGTTATACTAGTCATGTCATTAGGTGGTTGTGTTTTCTTTCATTGTATCTTATAACAAGCACTAGGTTTAAGTTTTCATCCTTTAGAGATTCTGATTTTCATTTCTCCATCATGTTCTTATTTTTTTTTGTGGATTTCACTTATCTTACATATGAAATTTGGCATTATTACATGTTTCTCTTTATGTATGAATTATTAATGTTTGTCTCACATCTTTAATTACATTTCATTTTTAGTAATTCATGATTTTATTAATGTTTGATTTGACATTCTTATCTTACATGAAATTAATTTTCACTTACATATCTTTGTTAGAGATTTCTTGCATTGATATTTCATTTGTCATTAAGGTTTTACATACTTCCAAACGTGATTTAGTATGTTCTACATTCTTTTTTTCCATTTATGTTTTGCATGATTTCTAATATGATTTATTATTTTCTACAATCATTTTTCATTTATTTTCAATCATTTTGTCATTCATTTGCCTTCAATATTATAACCTTGCCTTAGCAATCTTAATTTGCCAATTTTCCTCAAGACCCTCATATCTTTGTCTCTACTAACTCTTTTTACAAACCATAATATATTTTAGAAACATGACATTGTATAGAATATTTTCCAATACTATATGCCTATATTCCTTTTTTTTTTTTGCTATTTTTTGCACTAATCTCTATAGGTTTACCTAATGTTCTTCAGATTTGGATGCCTTCACTTCTCTTGAAATATCCTTCTTTATCTATAGCACTAAGTTAAGTAAAGGTATGTGTATTTCAATTATTTCCTTTCATTTATCTTATTTTTTCCTTACTACATTTTACTTAGCATCAATATTATGTGTTATCATGTTCTATTCCCAAAGCACCATCTCATGTTCCACTCATGTGACGCATGATGAGCTTTGACTAGGGTATATGTATACACTTAATATTTTAAAACTTATATCACTTATTAATGTTATTTATCTTGTATAAACCTAATGAGTCTTAATCTCTTTGAGTGCATGCCTTAAGTGGTGCATCGGGAAAGGGGTGGGTAGACCATTAGTTATTTATAGGATTGTTGTCCCTTTTTCCACTTTATATCTACACACTTGTCTCCCAAGAACAATTTAACTAAGTATTACCTCCTATTTTCACCCTCCTCTAGTCATTTTCCACCTTAATTTATCCTTTCTCTAACCTAAATCCACTTTTGATAGTTTTAAGACTATGTCAACCATGTATTATTTTTGACATCAGCTTATATTAATAGATTAGTTCATTTTAGCATATTTTATTATCAAATTCACTACTAGGTCGACTAAGTTCAACCTATTGGCCAAAAAATTTAGAAGGTCTTAGGGTTAAATTTGCCTATATATACAAGTTCATTTTGCCATTATTTAGAGAAGAGAAGAAGTAAGAACTATTTTGTATCATATTATCCACCATTCTACTTGAGGAAAAAGATTAGGGTTTCATACTTTCTTTGGAGATATGGATCTTGTAATATGGAGAAGTATTTTGGATTTATTGATAGTTTACATAGCTTAGAGCTAATTTATCCTTGTCATCATTACATACCACAACAATCTCTTGCAAAGAAATTTGGCCAAGGGAGAGATTAAGGCTCGGTAGGTTCTTATTCAAAAGTAAGTGTTCCTAAATTTTTTACTCCTTTGTAAGAGTAGATAGATATCCATTTTTACTTAACTTCCATGTATTAGGATTTTGTATACATTGAAGTGAGTATATGTCTCTTATGCATGTTTAATTTTATTATTTATAATCCCCACTATAAGCCATAATCTTTGGTGAGCACTAGATTAGACTTTACTTATTATTAGTTAAGTGAATATAAAACATAGGACCTAGATAAGGTTAATGCATGATTATGATTGACTAGAGGTTTTGGAACCCTACCTAGAATTATGTATTATAATTTGAGATCCCCTAATTGGATCAAGCAGATCCCCTATTGGTCATGTTCCTAATTATCTAATGTATCCCTAATTGGAAGTGTAAGTATGATCTATCTTCTTTGATTTAGGATTAATTTATAGACATGATGCATTTCTAATTACATACAAGATACATTGGCTCTTCCTAGCCAAAGGGTGATACTTAAATAAGTGTTTTCCAATATTGGCCTTTCAAAAACATTAGCAAGAAGAGAGAGTTCAATTTTCAAAAAAAATCCTACACCTACTAGTGGGCACCCATTACAATATGGTAAACCACCTCTTTTTTATGTTTCAATAGTTATTGGAGATTATCTATTACATAATTGCATGATAGATAGTGGGGTAAGTATCTCTATGATGCCTAAATAAATAAATGATAAGTTATGCCTAAAGTATGATTTTAATATCAAATGTGTCTTACAATTGGATGGTTTATCTACTAAGATAATGGGTGTGATAAAAGTTTTGAGCCTTACTCTTCATGATTGTCATAATTTATTTATAGCTCAAGATGTTTTTATAGTGGATTTTCCATTGTAGTTTTCTCTTTATTTGTAAAGAGACTTCACCACTAAGATTGGGGATTACTTATCATCTGATTAGTCATAAATGGATTTCAAAACTAGATATGCCACTAAGGCTAAAATTAGATATAAACCTATGTCCAATTTTCATCTTGAGCCATACAAGCCAAATATTTCAAATGTCAATTACACCATCATTGATTAAGAAGATCATCCTAGTGATCAAGAACCACTTGTACCTCTTAAAGACATATAAAATATTTTCCTTGAAAAGTAAGGAAAAGAAAACCATGAGTATGATCCATATATAGGCATTGAAGAAGCTATTTTAGTTGTCTATTATTTTCATTAAGAAGGCAAGACCATACCAACTTTCTCTAAGCCAAAACAATATAGTAATGGCCTATGGAAGTTTTTATTTGATTGCTCAAAAATTAATAACAAAGTAGGTGTAGGTATAATGATACTTTATCCTTCAAATGAAAAGTACTATTATGTAATTATATTTCATCTTAGGTGTACTTATAATGAAGCATAGTCTGAGGCTCGTATACATGAGCTTCAATGGACAACAAAAAAATGAGTGAATTAATTACACATTTTTATAGTTAGTAAACTAATAATCCATTAATAAAAAGGTAAAAGTGCTACCAATAATCCATTATTAAAGCCCTAAAATCATAGGTTAAGGACATTATTGAATATTTTGAGGACTTAAACATCTAATCAATTCCAAGAGAGGATAATGAACATGCCAATAAATTAGATTTAGTGGGATCTCAATTTGTCATTCCTAATGATGTCAATAACTTAAAAATTTAGCCACATATCAAGGTGTTAGTAAGGCCATCAATACTATATAATGATGTCAATTGGGAATTTTTGGAGTGTGACAATCAAATATCATGTTTCCTTCAACAAGAAGCTATTGTTTCTTGTAAAAACTAGGCCAAATTCCAACACCAATATGGATATCAAATTGTATAATTGAGGTCTAATAAGCTTCTCAAAGTGCTAGTGACTCTTGAAAATATATTAAATGAGAGTGATCAAATGATAAAGGATAAATTGAGCATGTCTATTAAATAAGAACATTGTGAGAGAGTGAATATCTTCAAACATAAACTTCTTAATATTTTAAAGGTATATACTTCAGTTGAGAGAGTTGCATTTGTTGAGGTATGTAGAGAATTTTTTGATGTATTTGCTTGGGAATATAGTGATATTAAAGGATTTGATCCTAAATTAACTCAACATACCATAGAGATTGATCCAAATGCCAAGCTTGTAATACAAATACAAAGGCATATCAATCTTAAAATTGAGTTGATAATGAGAAAAGAGATAACCAAGTTGATAAAATCAATAATAATATTCCATACTAAGAACTCTTCATGGGTTACTAACCTATTAATTATGAGAAAGAAGAGTGGATAGATCAAATTATGAATTGATTTTATATATTTGAATAATATTTTATCCTCCATGGAGAAAGTTATTTTAACTAGTTGCATATTCTCAACACTTCTTTCTCTTTGATGTCTACTCAAGTTATAACCAAGTCTTGGTGAAGGAAGAAGATCAATATATGAAAAATTTTACTACTAAATAGGGCAAATATTCCTATAAGAGAATTCCATTTGAGCTATCTAATGTAATGGATACATTCCAAAGATCCATGGATATGTATTTTCAAGGTTTGATCAATTAAATGGTGCTAATATATGTTGATGACATAAAAAATTTCTAAAAGAATGCTAGTGATCACCTCTCTCATCTTAGATTGATTTTTGAAAGGTGTATACAATATGATATCTCTTTAAACCCCAAGAAATGTGATTTTTAAGTTCATGATGGTAATTTATTAGGCCACATTATCTCCAAGGATGGGTTTGTTATAAATCTTAAAAGGGTGAGTACCATATTAAGTTTGTCTTTACCTAAGCTTAAAACTTGGGAAAATCAAAAAAATTAGAAGGTTCATGCCAAGTTTTTATAACCTTTTGAAGCTTATTATATCCATGTTGAATAAATTCTAAGCCTTTGTTTCAACTAAATATAAAAAAATAGCTTTGAGGCTATCAAGTAATCCATTACACATGTACCAACTTCGATCAATCTTGATTTATTAATGTATTTTTTATTGTATGGTTTTGATATCCTTGACACCATCCCATCCAAGTTGACATAACATAATATTGAAGGTCTTGAACAATCTATTTCCTTTCTTAATCAAGGGCTAGAAGATTGTAAAGAGAGATATACCTTTGTTGAGAATAAAGTGTTGAAAATCATAAGGATTCTTAGAAAGTCTAGGCATATGATTTCTAACAATAATATTAATGTCATGGTAACAAACCCAAGCATAAGAGACTTCATTTTGAGCAAGGATTTGAATGAGAAAGAGGTTATATTGATAGCAAAGGTCATGGAGTATGATGTTGTGATCAAATATACTAAGTTTGTAAGAGGAAGAGGGATATGCAAAAACTTTAAGTTAGAAATTAAAGAAGAAAAAGAGGTTGTCTTGGAATTACAAGATGATCCTAATAAAATTGTACCTGTAATATATTTAATTTGGACACAATATATGGTAATATTTCTTCAAACAAGTGAGTGTCTTATAGGTTTAGATAGAGCAAAGATAAGATACTGTAGATTGTATTCCATCCCCTATGTTCTTATGGATGTATCCCTCTTTATAATGTATCTTAATGGGATTTTATTGAGGTCTATTGAATCTTGTCAAATTGACAAGTTATTAGAGAAATTCTATGATAGACTAGATGGAGTTCACTTAGCACATAAGACCACAATAGGAAATTAATGAGGGATGGGTAATATTGGAATAATTTGTTTAATAAATCTCATGCATTGATAAGGAGGTGTAAAAATTGTACATTTTCACATGTAAGCAAAGGATTTCATCCCTTCCTCTCACTCCTATTCAACTAGATTCTCCATTCATGTAATGGGGTCTTGATTTCATTGGCATGATAAATCCACATTCAAGTATTGGAAATAAATGGGTGATTATAGCCACTAATTATTTCAAAAGGTGGATGGAATAAATATCTCTAAAGGAGGATAATTATAATTTAATTCTTGATTTCTATGAAGGCCTAGTGAACAGATTTGGAGTTCAACAATAATTTCTAATAATTCATTGGTATTTGTAGGTGCAAGAATAATTGAATGGGATCTCAAACATGACATCTATCTAAGTTTTTCTTTTAATTAATACCCTCAATGGAATCGGATAGTTGATTCCACTAATAATAACTTGATCATAATCATTAAGAGAACAATAAAAGACATTCAAAGAGCTTGATACACCAAGTTTGAGGACAATTCTATGGGTTGATAGGATGACACCCAAGAAAGGTATTAGAAACTCAACATACATGTTTTTTTATGGGAGATAAGACAAACTACCTATTTATCTTGAACTAATAGTCCTTGAGTTAGCTCATAAACATGAGATGATGGAAAGTGACCTTATGAATATAAGGTTAACAGAGTTAATGGCCTTAGAATATACAATAAATCATGCTATGCATACCATGAAATCCAAAGTGAAGAAGAATTTTTATAGGATGGTTGTTTCAATAGAATATCAAGAAGGAGATCATGTATTAAAGTGGGATGAAGATAGGGAAAAACATAGTAATCATACCAATTTTGATACATTATGGAGTGGGTCATATGTTATAATTTATTTCAAACAACAATATGCCTTTTATCTTATAAATATTTATGGAGAAGAGATGATTATCCCAGTCAATGGGATAAATTTTAAACTACTTTAATAACCTCATATTTTTAGTTTTATACATTGTATAATAGTTATTTTTTTTCCCTAAGTGATTAGAGCATAAGTTTTTTCTTTGATTTCTATTATTGTCCTTCTTCCAAGTGTGTTATGAAACATGTGTGTGGTGTGTGTCTTGAGTTTGTTTAGTTTTAATTTTTTTCAAGGATATTTTTAGGTCCAATTTTTAAATTGCCTTTAAGTCAAGTAACATTCATGGCCCCATAGCCCAATGGAAATTCAAGACCAATATTTTATATGCATAGCCAGCATTCAATCCTAGGAGGTCACCAAATATGTTAGAAAAAATTGGCCACCATGAATGAGTATCATTAAAAAAATTGATATGCTTGATCTTAACTTTGTTGATATCCATCATAAAGGTCTTTCATTAGTCATTCAAATTAGTCTTTTTCTTGTGTTTAGCATAGATTAAATTAAGTTTGATAAATTTAAGGTTAAGTGTGAAGTTAAGTCAATATTTAATCATGGCCAAGGATATAAGGTGGTGATCCTTCCAATAAGAAATATGATCTTAGCTGACCAAGTTGAGTAAGGAGTAGAATTTTTAAGTTGACAACATTGTAATTTAAACATTTTGGAGAATTTAAGGTAGTTTTGACAAGATTAAGGTATTTCATTTACTTTAGTCTTATTATATACCTCAATGTTGAGATGACACTTTATAGGAATGATTGAATGTTAAGGTTATATAATTAGATAGGGGTATTTTAAGTAATATAACATTTGTGTAATGTAGTGATTCTTGTACTTGTCCATACATATTCTCCAAATGTATTAACTACTTTCTAATGTTGGAATCTCTTTGTAACTAGAAATCCATCATTTTATATCTTTAAAATGAGAGACATTGAAGTAATGGAAAGGAAATAGAGGTGATAAACGTTTTAGAATACTCATCTACCTCCATATAGGTTAGGTAAATCTGCATGATCACCTAGTTAATCATTTCCAATACTTTTAGAAGGTAGAACAAGTAGATTGTTGAAATAAATAAGGTCATGAAGGTATTTTGTAGATATTTTAAAATGAATGGAATTGTAAAAAATATTTAAAGGATACTCTTAGTATATTCAAGCCTAATTACATGTAAAAAATAGATTTGTAGAGCCAAACAAGGTAAAACCCTCCTTTTCTCCATCAAGTTTTTTTGTAGCCTCAAGAGGCCAACCAATTTCTAGGTGGTACTAAGAGGAGAGAGAGATATGGATCCCAATACCTTATGAAAATGAGGTGGGAATAATTACATTAAATTTTATGTAATTATTTATTTGGTTAATATCCTTAACTTTATGAACAATTATTAAGAAGTTAAAGATGTAGAAAGATGACTCCAAACCCCACAGGGTCAGTTTTATACTATTATAGAATTATGAGGTTTAACAAATTAATGAGAATGATTTTAAAGTTTCCATTGAGAACTATTTAACCTCTTAAACATTATATTCCCTCAAGGTTATCGATTTTTATGTTTAGATAAACAAAAAAATTCTTGATTTAACAGACTAGACATGACAATCATGGTTTGAAGATGTGTAATGTTTTGGTGAATGAAAAAAATGAAAGGATTTTTTTATAAGTTTATAAAAATTAATAAATCCCAATAAAACATATTCAAATCATAAATTAATAAATTAACTTCAATAAAATTAGATACTTATGCATGAATAGGTGGGTTGTATGAACCAATAGACATGGTTGAGATAACCCTTGTCAAGTATGATGTTTCTTCATTGTTAGTGACTCTTGAATATATAATAATATATACACATGGTCTTGAAAATAATTATTAGGTAAGTATTCCAAGTTTAAAACCCTATGGGTCAATGGTTCTAGTGTTTTTCATCAAAACCAAGTCCAAAATAAGTTTTGTGAACCTATAGGTCTGTAGACTTGTATGTCAACATTTACACCTAAATGGTTGTAATGAAAGTATATATGGACTATTAAAGAAAATAAATAATTTTATCATTCATTTTAAAAATATTTATAAAATCCTTGATACATAAACCTCTCATACCAATGGTAAAGGGATTTAGTATAGGTGCATATACAATCAAGAATAGTTTGTGCTTTTATAAGAAAGTAACACCCATAATGTCTAGGTGAAATTTGAGGTCACTCTCCCAAGGATATAAATGGATTACCAAATAATTATAAAAATATATGAATACTAAAACCTCAACTTACCTACTGTCATGTGATGCACCCCATGATTACAAGGTTGTGTATAGGAAATGAACTAGAAAAGGGTAGATGTGTGCATGAGACTTGAGTGGTAAGAGTGAAATAATAGTGGAGAGGGGATGGAATAGGTATTAAAGATTCATAATGAGTCTTGATTTAAAATTTTTTAGTTTCCTTTTATTAAATAATGATCTGGGTCCATTGATGACCTAAGAGAGTCATGAGAATGTTGAGTGTCTTAGAGAAATCAGTATGGAATTGGTTTCTCATTCATATAAATAATTAAATAATGTGATTTATATGAAAATTTATCTCACGTACTCATTATTTTATTCCATTTAAGAGGAAGATATACATATTTGCATGTGTTCTAATAGAGGAAAAGGATACCTAAGAACGGGACTGTATGAACCTAAGAAGAGGACTACAAAGGTTTCAAAGGAACATTCAAGGTATTTTAAATCCATTGGATACATATATTGTATATTAAAAAAATAATCCAATTTTTATAAAATTTCATTGTTTACTAATAAGGTTTCAAAATAAAAATAAGAGAAAAAGAATGCTTTAGGCTTAATAACCACTTATAGGCCTATTAGAGGATAGAGTTATAAAATGCACACTTTTTGGTATCAAATGAAGTGATATGAGGTTTTTAAAGGGTAAATAAGAATATTAATTATCTCTCCAATACTTTTAAAGATAACTATAGTGCCAAATAATCTAGTTTAATAAGATCCACTCTTAAAATTGTAGTCAAGAGACTTAATGTCTACCTACAGGTTGTTTGTAGGAAAATGAGAGGAACTACATACTTATGATGGATGAGAGCTGATAATAAGTTTTTATAGGTATTAAATAATATGAAAAAATCATCCATATTTTATAGTATTAACTATAATTCCAAAACCAATTCAGGAGGACTCATTCTTAAGAGGTGCAATCAAGAAGCCTAAGCAGCCAGCTACAAGCCTATGTGTGAAAAGTGAAGAAAAATGGAAATTTTTGGATTATTTAAAATATTTAAGAGTCTTAATATGTGAATTGGATAATTTAATAATATCCCTTTAATTTTTATCTAATCTATAAATAAATAAAATGATCAAAGAGGTCTACTAGGGTCACATCAATGTGATTGTCTACAAACTATTACTCAAGGCTTAAGGAAGGTTTTAATGAATTTAAAGGGTAAATTAATTCATAAAAACAATTAAAAATCTCATATTATGTTTTATATACCTAAAAATAGTGTTTAAAATCTAAACCAAGAACTTTTATCCCTTTTCTTGCCAAATGATTCTACTGAAATACACAGTCAAGTTTGTAGTGCTTAAAAGGGCAACTTTTAGTACATGCAAACTTGTAAAAGGAAGTAAATGGAGTATTTATAATATTTTTTATGTAATTATGGTTTGTATAAATAATATTTTTATTTTTATTTCATATGTTAAATCCCAAACTTTATGAATTATCATTAAGAAGCTAGGTGACTCAAAAACCCTTATTAAACCCTGAACAAGACCCTATAGAAAAGATTAGATATCCAAGAAAAAAATGGATTTAAATGAATTATAAAACACTTATATAACATATATTTATCTCCTATGTATTTTATATATTAAATTGATACTATGTGTGAGCTAAATTTATATGGAAAATGGCTTGAGAAGTTTCTTCTTGAGCTTGTGTTCAAAGTTTTAAGTTAGACAAACCCTCCTAAGTAGTTTCATAGGGTATTTTAGATAATATATATGTTTTATAACCTTTTTAAATTAATTTAATAAGTTTATATAGTCACAATTTAGGCTAAAAATGGTCAACTAGGACATAATGAAGAATCATGAACAAATGGCTTCAAGAAGGTAACGGTACAAACTCGCTGCAAGATTCTAGAGATAAAAGAAGTCTCAAAACACCTTGGAGAACATATAAACATCATATAAATATGAAATTGAGTAATTAAATAAATATAAGTATCATTATTATCCCTAAAATATACTTGAAACCTCCATGACAATGACAATCTCTCTCTACTTTATTGGCAAGTGTGAAGGCTAAATCTGCAAGATGGATTCTATTGATTGAAAAAAAGATCCATGAATTGGTATAATATATTAATTAAATAAAATATATATGTTGGATACATTTCATGTCACAAAAATATATCTTCCTTGGGATTTCATTCCTTGATAGCAAAGAGAGTATAACAAAAAGTCAAGAAGTTTATGTCCAAGTCTCACAAGGAAGAAGTGTTGCAAGAGAGAAGGGTTGGCATAGATGATCTTTAAGTGTTCCAAATGTTAATTGAATAAATTATAAATTCTATAAATAATTATATAGGTAACTCCATGAGTATTTATACTCAATAAAGCATCAAAACCATCAATATGGCATCCTATGCCACTTTTTATGAAAAATTCCATCAACACATATCCTCGAAGGCTAAGAGGCAATATGATAACACACTCTTTGAAAAATTTGTGTCACTTTATTTCTATTTTTTAATTTATATGATCATGAGAGATAATTCATGATTTCTCTTTTTTTCCTATCCTTCTCTCTTATTTGAACTCATCTATAAATAAGGAATTGAAAGGCATTGAATGTGTCCTCAAACTAGTTATGGTGAAGCCCTACAAATTTTAAGACTTTTAATTACCTTTGAAATCAATTAAAGATTAATTCTATTATATTCATCTTGAATATAATGATTTTTAATGAATATTTTTGTGATAGTGATATTACTTCCTTGAATTTGTCCTTCTCTTTCATGCCTCTATGTGAGTTACTCTTCTTTCCATAGGTCATATGAAGTGTAGTACATGGTTTTTTGAGTTTAGGTATTGAAATGTAATTAATTTATGATCTTAGGTCTCTTTAATAATCACCTTATGTATTTTAATATCCATATAATTCATATAGAATCACTTATGTAATATGACCTTTCTTGAATATATAAACATTAGGTTGTAAACTTGTCATCTCATAGTTTAAACATTAGCAAGTAGAGGAAACTATATTTGGTGCACCACCTCCATATTTTACTACTATTTTTATCCCTTTTCCTTGAAATTTTAGTAGGTTAGTTTTATTTTTGGGTGAAGCATCAAGGGATCTATCCCAACCTAGAGATTTACTTCACTAATTAGATAACTCACAACCTCAGATTGATTCCATGATATTTTATAGTTGGGAAGGCTTGAAAAACCTTCCTAGGGGTGAAAATTAGATAGATATCAATAAAAATTGCAAAAATAATTCATTTAAAATGGTTTTGAATAAACAATCCCTAACTATTATTATTGATTTAGGAAACACTCATAAATTCATTGACCCTCAGGTGACTAAGTAGGAATACTATTTTGTTCACCCTTGTTCTAGTTTTGAGGTGATGATTACCAATGTGATAAATTTAATTTTGAGGGTAAGTGTCATAATTTCCACATTTAGTGGGATAATATAACCTTAGGAATAACAAGTTTGTTTTACCCTTAGGTGGATGTGATGTTGTTTTGGGAGTACAATTGCTAATAAATATTGGACCTATTCTTTGGGATTTTTATAAGTTATGGATGTATATCTCTCACAATGAAAAAAAATATACTTTAAAATACCTTATTATTGTATCCATTAGTATCATCATCTCTCATCACATGGATAATATTCTCAAAAAGGCATCCCATAAAATATTTTCCCAAATATTTTCTCCACAATAATTTTTGAACTATTTGTATCCAACCATCAGAAATGAAAAATAATTTGGTCAATCATGTTTTTTCTTTGAGGAACTAACAGGATCACCACCTTTCCACCCTAAATATGATCACATCCAACTTTTTTTGAGAAGTGCACCCCCTAATATTTATCCATACAGTACCCTTTATTAAATAGGGTAAGATTAAAAATATGGTTCAAGACCTCCTACAAGTAGACATCATTTAACCTAACACTAGTGTTTATTACTCACCACTCTTACTCATTCATAATAAAGATTGTTCCTAGTGGATATTCATTTATTTTTCATAACTGAATAATCTCATCATTAAATAAAAATTTCCCATTCTACCAATATATGATTTCTTAAATGAACTTCATGATGCCAAATTTTTATTCAAGTTGGATATGTGCTCTAGATATCACCAAATATTCATTCATGAATTAAACATTCCCAAAATGACCTTTATCACACATGATGTCCACTATGAGTTCCTTATCATGCCATTTGGGCTTATCATTTCCACTTCCACACTCTAAGGCTTAATAAATAAATAATTTTACCCCTTCTTATATAAGTTTACATTGGTATTATTTGATAAAATACTCATCTACAATAAAACTTTAAAGGATCAAATCAACCACATTGACACTACTTTGTGACATATTTTTGAGAATCATGTGTGTACCAATTATTCTAAATGTTATTTTTGGAAAACATGATCAATTAAATAGGACATATTATCTCCTATGATGGTGTTTGTGTCAACCCTAGTTAATTAAAGTCTATGACAAAGTGGTTAAAACCTAGGACACTAAAAATTCTACATGGATTTATTTTATATATAGGGTGTGACAAAAAATTATCAAATATTTTGATAAAATCATGACCATTTTGATAACTATGCTCAATAAATACTCGTTTGCATAGTTGAAAAAATCTTAACAAGCATTTGATTTCCTTAAACAAAAAATGTGCACCGCACCCATCTTATCCATGCATAATTTCTCCAAGCCATTTTTTATTAAATGTGATTTATGTGGTACAAAAATTAGTGTTGTTATAATGTAGGAAGAGATTCCAATTACATTAAATAACAAGGTCCTAATTGGGTGCAATTTTTTCTTTCTTAATGTATAAAAGAGATGATGACTATCCTTGATGCAATGAAAAATCATGTCCATACTTGGTAAGCCAAAAAAATTTCATCGAAATCAACCACTAGAGCCTCAAATATTTTCTATAGTAATGTGTGTCTTCACTAGATCAACAAAAATGGGTTTCTATACTCATGGGGTATGACTATGAGATCACATAGAATAAATGAGAGAAAAACTTGATGGATGATGCCATCTCTTGATAGTTCAAAGAATATGAATTATTGAGTATTATATATATTCCCATTTCCACATGGATAGATTATATTTAATAGTAATGACATCATGATAACCCCACCAAGTAGCTCATTTTCTAATTATCTGCTAATTAATATACTAAAATTCATTACATTTGGTATTGCCAAACATTTTTATATAAAGGATGCCTTATATTAATCATAGGATCCAAGTTAAAATATACTATTTTTAAGTATTTTCATAACTCCACTTCAAAATTTAATTTAGGTTTTCTAAAAATATGAATGAATATAATACAATTTCTTCTAGCCTGAAGCCAGATATTAAGACATTTGTTGTAGAATATGATACTTTCCAATGCCATAAAGGGGAAATAGTCACACCACCTATTTTACTTTAGCCACTACCTAATATACAATGTCTTTAGACTAAAATTTAAATGTATTTCATATAATTACCCACCAAATATAGAGGAAAATATGTCATTTTTATGGTGGTCAAAAACATTTATAAGTATGCTCATTTTTTGTGCTTTGGCCCACCCCAAAACTAATTACACCATATCCCAAACATTTATTGATAAAATATTTTGACTTCATGGCATCCATGCATCTATTTTATTAGATCACAAATCAACCTTTAGGATTAATTTTTATTATAAACTCTTCAATTTCCTTCGCACACATCTAAAATTGAGTTGAGGATATCATCCACATACTGATGGCTACAAAGAAATTGTCATTAAATGTTTGGATACCTATCTCCATTTTTTTTTCATGGAGTAGAAACATTAATGTGTAAAATAAACCTCTCATTAAATGGTGGTATAAGACCTACTACCACATGGATACCAAGTTAACCCCTATGAAGTTGTCTATGGTTAAAAGCTATCATATCATCTCTCATATATACAAGGTATATGTTAGGTAAAAGTTGTTGATACTACCCTCAATAAACATAATAATAGCATTCTCCTCCTCAAGGATAATCTCCACTTGGTAAGAAATCACATTAAATAATAGGTATACTGGCACTACTCTGAATGTTCCATTTAACCTGAATATATGGTTTTCCTTCACCTAAAACCTTATAATAAATCTTCTTTAAAGCTGAAAGGCCACAAAAATCTATCTCCTAAATTCTATGGGCCTTATAAAATTCTCTTATATATTGTCCATGTCACCTACAAGTTGAAACTTCCACCTTCATCACATGTGTACCCCATTTTTCATGTTCCTTGCATAAACAAGATCCTTGGCTTGAATGTCACCAAATAAATAGTGATTCCAAAGTTTGATGTAAATGGATCTCTCATTTTAACACCTATAACTATATTTGAAAAGTGATTTTATTAAATCCACAATTAGGTCATCACTAAGATTTTAGTACAATGGCATGATATTTAACATGAAGATTATACATGGGAACCTCTTCTTAAAATCTAATATTATTTTCCTTACCTACAACATTTAGGTAAAATATTGTAATGGGGATTGAATGTTAGGAACCTTTGTCTGAACCATATTTTTTTATTTCATTTCTTGAATAAAGGTATATAGACATATGCTTTATAAGACTTCCATTTTAATAATCTCACATTCATAGAGAGTATTAGATAGTTAGTGTTAAATTATAATAAATAGGAGTATATACTAGTGAAAATTCATCCAATAATTTAATTGAATTGAGATTTCTCAAAGGAGGTTACCACCTTGAATAGGCCAATGATAATTTTAATATATTTTTTGATTTATCTTAATGAAATTATATTTATTTCATAATTTAATTACTCATATTTAAAATATAGTTATAATTTGGTTCAAGAAGGATCCTTTCAATATAATGTACAACACTACCTATATAATACCATTAGTACACCCATGCCTAGCGTAATCCCTATTCCATTTATTGGCCTCTTGTAACTTGTAAAAAATTTAACCCGTATAATTTATCTACCCTAGATAGCTTTAAAAAGTAGATACAACAATCTAAAGTATCACATATAATTATGAAATGCATACATAAGAGAATCAAAATAATCATTATATCTAAACATACAATATGAACCAAATATAAGTTTCTAATCATCCATTTTATTATAAAAATGATATCAATATAAGTATAGCATAAATGTAATTAAATAATAAATGTATAAACTAGTCCTTACATTCCCCTCCCCTTATTAAAATTGTTTTAAGGATAGTTTTAATGATGTTATAACAATCTAAAGGAATCCTAATGACTTAACTCAATGGTCTCTCTAGGTCAATGATCTCATATGTCAACTGATAGAGCAAAAAGTTAAATAATAAATGCACTAAAATATCTAGGGTTAAAATAATTTCAACTCCACCAAATGTTGAGTCACACTTGAGGAATAATTTGAAGTGTTGTTGATTAATATTTAATTTAAATTTATAAGAGCATATAATTAAGAAGAGGATTCTGGTGGCTCTTGGGTGAGACACCAATCCTTATTTTCCTCTGTGTACATTTTATTTTATATATTTGTAATTTATGTATAGGTTATGGGAGCCCTTAAAACTAATTGTTTACCTTATCTAAAAAAAATTAGGAAATTTTTAGTTCCAATCAATTGTCACTTAATGGTAAACACTTATATACAAACGTGACAAGTGTCTTATCCTATAAAATATGGATTTTTATATGTTTATTTATCTTAATATTATTTTTTGGTCTTATAGTACCAATATTATTTTAGTTTCCTTATTTTATGATTCTTATTGTTCCAATCATTAAGATAATGCTTCAAGCACATGGAGCCCATAATATTAGGCATAATGAATCATTTAAAATATTAATAGGCTATTAAATCATTAAGTGAAAAATAATTATACTTTATAATCAATGAAATTATAGAATGATGAATTTGACACTTTATTCATTACTATTTCCCAAAGCATTTCCATAGGTATAAGAGGAGGACTTAGGATTATTATATTTCCTTTTCCTAAACCATATTTATTCTATCCATTAGGAGGAATTTGGATGTAGCCTCGAATCCCAAACCCTAATCAAGGAGACTATTAGGAGGACTTTGTATGTTATTCCTAATGTCTAACCCCTAATAACTCAATCTATTAGTGGCAATTTTGACACTCATTTTGATACCCAAACCCTAATCACAAAAAAACATTGGGAGGACTTGGACACTCATGCTAATGCCCAAACCCCAACCTAAAAATCCACACCAAGTTGTAACTCATATGACAACACAACCCATCTAGATCACTCTCATAATTGGGAGGGAACATATGATATCATAAACATAAACATAATGTTAAGGTTCACATCATCATTACAACCCTTCTAAAAAAAACATATGAGATAAATATATCCAAAAATTGTCAACATATCCTTATATTTTCCTTTTTGTTAATAATAACTATGTAATTATCACCTACTACTCCCAAACTCACACATGATGAAAGGTAACACAAAATGGCTCAATAAAACAAAACACTTCATTACCTGATTTTTCCATTCTAATAAAGGAATAAAGTAAAATATGTTAAATAATCCAAATCAATATAAAAATGAAAATAAATGAAAAAATACAACAAACTAATTTAATCCATAAGTATTATTAATGTAAAAAAATAGTTGAAATTCCCAATCCAATCAAATTTTAAGACATACAAGAAAATTAGGAGCTCTAACATTCAATAAAAGATTTGAAAAAAAAAGTGGATAAAAAACATCAAATCCCATAGAAAGGTAAACCATACAAATATGATTATGAATAAACATAAGAGTTCCCAATAAATACTTAAATGGTTATCAATTACACCACATAAAGTGAATAAATCAACAAATCCAAATACAATAATACTGAACATGTGACACTAGAAGGCCATTAAGTGGGAGTAGGGTTCTAAAATATTAACAAACTATAAAACTAACTATTTATACCTTTATTGGTAAGTATAATGAGTATAAACACCAATTTTTCAAGTCTTATACAAACTTATCAGTGTTTAAGTCATATATCTAAAACATAATTTCACTAGTAGAAAAAAAAATCATGGAGCCATCATGCTTTTGTAGCTAAACAAAAAAATTAACCAATATGAAGTAGAGGAATATATCCTACCAAGGCCAAGGAAATAATGCGAATCTAAATAAAAAGTACATCGATTCAATATGGAAAAACTTAAATTAACATCATATAAAATATAAACCCGCTCAAATATCCTATCTTATTGTCATTTGATAGTGAGAAAGAGTAAACTCATATGGATGTTATCTAATTATTAGCTAAAACAAAATCTCTTTTGAAATACATATCTTGATTATTTCAAGAAACTCATACATAAATCCTAACATTATTAATCCCTCTAAAAGTATTAATCCCAACATGCAATCACACTATCTTGATTATTTCAAGAAACTCATACATAAATTTATGAAAACCTCATGAATAAAAGGGAAATACATCACTCAAGTGGTAATGGCAAAATTTACAATCATAAGTTGATTTGAAAATAGTACCACTCTAGAATGCATCCTCTCAGGAAAACAAATTTTTAACAATCACAGATGTGAAACACATGAAATCCTAATTAATAAATACATAATTATTTATATAATATCATGACCCATGAAAGGGTGTGGTATGTTTTAAAAAGTGAGACACCACAATCCCTTAGAATATATATATACATATATATATATATATATATATACATATATATATACATATACATATATATATACATATATATATATATATATGTGTGTGTGTGTATATATATATATATATGTATATATATATATATATATATATATGTATACATATATATGTGTGTGTGTGTGTGTGTGTGTGTGTGTATATATATATATATATATATATATATATATATATATATATATATATATATATATATATATATGTATATATATATATATATATAAATATAGTACTACATTCCACTATATTTTTCACACATTTATACAACACATACAATCTAAAAGAATTAATGGTTAAAACAAAAAATAAAAATGGTCATCTATAAAAATTTCATCAACCATAATACATTATATGTAATAATCCAATCTAAACTATATGTAATAATCAACAATCATACATGTTATAAAATTGATAGCATAATTCTATCATGAGTAAGTTATAGTCAAAAAGAGGGAACACCCACATACAGGTAAATACTACTTATAGATTTGAAATAAAATTCCCCATCATTAAATACATATGGCTTTAATAAAAACCACTCAATTTGGTATCATAACAACAACATAATGTTCTTATAATAGGTCCTAAGGATGAGACCCATTACACTTTAAATAGTTTATTATATCTTGTAGAAATCAATCATATAAAGATAGTACACAAATAGTAAGGTACACTCAAACATTATAAATAACAAGGAACAACATGTCCCTCTAAAATTTCCCTAAAAATAAAGTCTCCTCTAAATCACCATTGGTTCAACACAAGGTGTTCTCACTGTAACATAATCTATGAAAATGGGTCATAGAATAAATAGGATTGGTGACTAAAATTTTCATATATATAAATATAGACAATATTTTTATTTTATGAATTTGATAGAAAATTCAACAAGAGAAAAAATATCACTCAATCATAGTCATGACATAATTCAATGATCACACTTTCTTAGTGACAAAAGACACAAAAAATATGCATGTTCTTACCCTTAAGTGGGTGTTCCCTCTTTGTCACTAGAATTTACTCATGATATAATTTTGATATCAATTATATAACATGTATGATTATTGATTATTACATTTAGTTTAGACTGGATTACTACATCCAATGTATTATGGTTGATGAAATTTTTATAGATGACCATTTTTTATCTTTCATTTTAACCATTGATTCTTTTAGATTGTATGTGTTGTATAAATGTGTGAAAAATATAGTTGAATGTAGTACCTTATTGGATACAAATATATATCCAATAAGGTACTACATTCAACTATATTTTTCACACATTTATACAACACATACAATCTAAAAGAATCAATGGTTAAAATGAAAGATAAAAAATGGTCATCTATAAAAAATTCATCAACCACAATACATTAGATGTAATAATCCAATCTAAACTACATTTAATAATCAACAATCATACATGTTATATAATTGATAGCATAATTCTATCATAAGTTCTAGTGAAAAAGAGGGAACACCCACACAGGGGTAAATGTTGCTTATCATCACACCAACATAATGCTCCTATACTAGGGCCTAAGGATGATACCCATTATACTTTAAATAGATCATTATATCTTGGAAAAATTAATCATATAAAGATAGTACACAAATATTAAGGTATACTCAAACATTATAAATAACAAGGAATAACATGTCCCTCTCAAATATCCCTAAAAATAAGGTATCCTCTAAATCACCATTGGTTCAACACAAGGTTTTCTCACTATAACATAATCTATGAAAATTCATCATAGAATAAATATGATTGATGACCAAAATTTTCATATATATATATATATATATATATAGACAATATTTTTATGTTGTGGATTTGATAGAAAATTGAACAAAAGAAAAAGTATCACTCAATCATAGTCATGATGTAATTCAATGATCAAACTTTCTTAGTGACAAAAGACACTAAAAATATGCATGTTCTCACCCGTAAGTGGGACACTAAAAATATGCATGTTCTTACCCCTAAGTGGGTGTTCCCTCATTTTCATTAGAACTTACTCATGATAGAATTATGCTATCAATTATATAACATATATGATTATTCATTATTACATGTAGTTTAGATTGGATTATTACATCCAATGTATTGTTGTTGATGAAATTTGTATAGATGACCATTTTTATCTTTTGTTTTAACCATTGATTCTTTTAGATTGTATGTGTTGTATAAATGTGTGAAAAATATAGTGAAATGTAGTACCTTCCTAGATATATATTATATCCAATAAGGTACTACATTCCACTATATTTTTCACACATTTATACTGTGAAAAATATAGTGAAATGTAGTACCTTCTTGGATATAATATATATCTAAGAAGGTACTACATTCCACTATATTTTTCACACATTTATACAACACATACAATCTAAAAGAATCAATGGCTAAAATGAAAGATAAAAATGGTCATCTATAAAAATTTCATCAACCACAATGCATTGGACATAATAATCCAATCTAAACTACATGTAATAATTAATAATCGTACATGTTATATAATTTATAGCATAATTTTATCGTGATTAAGTTCCAGTGAAAAGGAGGGAACACCTACATAGGGTTAAATACTACTTATAGATTTGAAATAAAATTCCCTATCATTTAATCCATATTGGCTTTAATAAAAACCACTCAACTAGGTATCACCACAACAACATAATGATCCTCTACTGGAGCCTAAGGTTAAGACCCATTACACTTTAAATAGATCATTATATCTTGGACAAATCAATCATATAAAGATAGTCCACAAATAGTAAGGGGCACTCAAACATTATAAATAACAAGGAACAACATGTCCCTCTCAAATATCCATAAAAATAAGGCCTTCTCTAAATCACCATTGGTTCAACACAAGGGGCTCTCACTGTAACATAATCTTTGAAAATGGGTCATAGAATAAATAAGATTGATAACCAAAATGTTCATATATATAAATATATACTATATTTGTATGTTATGGATCTAATAGAAAATTCAAAAAGAGAAAAAATATCACTCAATCATAGTCATGACACAAAAAATATTCATGTTCCCCTCCAACCATCATCTATTCAAAACTCTAATGGAAGGTTAATCTATAATATGGTTACCAACAAGTCATAACTCAATATTAAAAAGGATAAAAGGATCACTCACCACAAATATATGTAGGTTTAAAGTGGAAACTAATGTGTAACACAAAGAGTCTCTTATTTCATCATGTGGATCAAACATACCCCTAGGTATTTGTAACCCTTTACCGTCTACTGATATAAGCCTTTTGGCAAAAGGAAGGACTAAACCCAAACTCTCTTTATAACTACTCATGAAGTAATAATTAACCAATAGGGGAGATGGGATGGACTCATTAAGAATTCTACTTGATTTTTTCCAAAATTCATCACTCACTATGATAATAACATTGAAAAAACCTCAATCATACTCCAATTGAATGATTCAATCTCAACCCTAGGTCTATATGACACTCTAAGTTAAAGTTATCTTAATCTTATTGGTCTAAGGAATGAAGGACATTCTATCCCAAGAAATATATTTTAAATACTCAAAGGTATGATGTGTAATATTAAGGTGATGATGAAATCACATGGGCCTAGTGCATAATAAATCATTCATGTGTTAATGGGATCTTAGTCATTGTGACCACCTAATTTCCTAAAACTTGGTTTTAACCTTTGATCCAAGCCTTCAAAAAAACTTATCTACTCTCCTAGGTAGGTGAATTAATAAACATTCATGACATGGGTCTCTTAGGTATGAAGACCAAATCAATAATATAATCTCAAGTATTCACATTTATGACTTATTAAAAGGTTAAAATGAATTTTAAATAATGACAAAGGTGTATGCATAATGTTAGGTTGGTTCAAAAATCCAAAGATTTAAACCAATTTAACAAGACATAGATACGATTAACTTTTAATGGTGGATGTCATGCAATATACTACTCATCTAGTACCAATGGTACACCCATGCAAGGTGTATTTATGATTCCCTCTCCTATCCTTTTGTAACTTGTACATAATTTCACCCATAACAATTATCTACCCTAGATAGCTGAAAAAAATAGATATAACAATCTCAGGTAACACTCATTACCATGTAATGCATATATAAAAGTGTTATGAGAATCGTATTATCTAAACATATCATGTGAACCAAATATAAATGTCTAAGTATCTATTTTATTAAACAACATGATATCAATATAAGTATACCAAAAACATAATTAAATAGAAAATGTATAAAGTGGGACATACATGTAATATTTACTTGTAAATGCTTACTATTTTCATGTCAATTGTTTAATATAAATATAACATGTTATCCAAATATCTTTATCAAAATATCATTTTTGTGAACCGAACAGTTGTTAGGTTCCCATCATTAGTATATGCATTTTTCTGGCACCATTTCATTTATGCCATATTATTTTTATACATTCATAAATTTTGATAATAAAAGAGTAAATAAATGTAAAGATGAGAAGAAAAACACATAATTAAAATATTGAAAACTAACAACCACTACATTTCTAGAAACGTTATTTAGATAACATTGTTAGATGTAATGTTTTGTTAAAGCTCATCCAATTGTTTTCAATGTTTGGACACAACATTTTTTAGTTTAAATAAAACATGTTTCATATATAATATATTATTTATCATGATATCATAGATTTCATTTACCTAATGAGGTAAAAATCTATGATTTAGTTGTGAAACAAAACAAATTTGGTTGTTTTTTTCTAATAATGATTACCTAGTGTAAGATAAAAATCATTATTAAGAAAATAATATAAATAATTTGTTTATTGGTAAAATCATCCATTTTTTAGTTAGTATCTACTATTTTTTAATTAATGGTTGTTAAAGGGGACCCACCCCATTACAAACAAATAATAATCATGTTCTTATAACCATAAATAAATAAATGTGTCAATTAAAAGAACAAAAGAGAGTAGTAAGAAATTTAACAAAAAAAATACAACAAAAACACAAGAAAAATGTAGCAAAAAAATAGCACTACCAATCTGTGTAGCACCACCGTTATAATAATTCATTCTTAATCTTCTTCATGTTAGTTATAAATGTGTCCATAACCTAAAGATTTTTTTAATCCTCTTTCTCCTATGTCATTTCCTTCTCCTTCTTGTCCATTATTCCTTACTCTAGTTCTTCATTTTTTTTGGACAACACATTTAACTCTTCCATGTTTTGAACATAATTTTACATAGAAATAATAATAAAGTCTATTGCCATTCTCAAATTGTCCTTGAGGGTTTCATTATCATGCTCAACCCTTGAGACTTATTCATTTATCATTTCCATATATCCATTTATTTCAATCCAGTCATCCTTCAAACATTAAATGCATTCATTCTTATTCATGTTATTCACAACATCCTTGAGTCTAAAATGATCCCTCATAAACCAAAACATAATGGATTTATGCAAATAAATTTCATCACCCATTTGTTCTAATTTATTTTGGTTCTTAAAGGAGGTTATAACAGTATCAAAATCCATGTTTATATTATCCATTTCAGTAGTAGCTTCTAGCCTACTGATATTCATCCCATTTTATAAACCCATGTTCTTAAGAAATTGTAGAGCTTCGATAATGTCATGAAGTTTTTATCATCTAGGGATATATAAAAATATTCAATGTTACTTTTAAAATACTACTCATTTACCATTTCCATATCAATTAGTTTCTCCAACCATTATACCACATTATTCATGACCAAAATCTCAGTATCCTCCTCCAAATCAATAGGATCCTACTCTACTTAGCTTATAAATCCTTCCTATGTTTTGATATTTTATGCATCCTTATACTTATTTTAATTCCATGTGATAGTTTAAAATATATATTATTAGGACATGGTTAGATAAGGGAAGGATTAATCCCTTTAAAACACTTGTATATTAGAAATGTAATAGTTTGATGTAAAAAGTACTTTTTTTTCCTTTCTTGACATGTAAAATAGAGTTTTCTAAAGAATGTAGATTGTAGAATGGAAGACTGACAAACATTTGTCATCTAAATTAGTTAAAAAAAATAAAATGATAATAATGTACTACCATGAACCTACCTTCAAGTGTCACATACATCATAATATATTTTTATACTTCATCATAGGGCTATGAAAAATCTTCCCTAAAAAATCCCCATTGATAATCAATTAATTGCTCATATTCATTTAGAAATTTCACTTTCTCTTTTTTTTAGTCCTTCCTATATTTAACATACTTTGTGTCTTCAACCTTAACACCTGTAGGTTGAAAAATTAGACTCTAAAAAACTTCCATAGTCACATTATTGATTTCCATCATGTGTTCATTACAATTGGAAACAAATATTGTGGATAGGTGTTTGTCATGACCATCAATGTTGTCTATGAATGTGGCTAACCCACATGTTTAGAGGATCTCCCATAGCTACACATTCTACCTGATTTTCTCAGTTGATGTTAACTTTAAATTATACAAACTACCTCCCATTTTGTTTGATATAAATTTTATACTTCCCAAAATTCCAATAAGGAATAATTCAAACATATGTCTTTTAAAATGTGATGACCACTCATTGTCAATAAGATTTTTCTAGATCTACCAATGAATCTTTATAAATGGCTATATGTAATAATTACCACATAAGATAGTGATATCAATACACGAGTAATAATTAGTACCCATCATTTCTACAAACTTTTTCTCATTAATTTTTTATTATGTTAATTACATTATTTCAAAATAATAATTGCATCACAATGTAGTTCCTAACTTGAGCTGAAATTTGATAATGACCTCAACTAATAAATTATAATGTGTGGAAATTTCATCACTTTAATATCAAATTAATATTTATATGTTTATTTTTTTCTAAATGGAAGATTAAAATATCTTCTTCATAATGTGGTGCAATTTTTGATCTTGTATATTGTTATAAATGCAACCTATTTTGAGTCTACAGGTCACTAAGATCTCAACATTAGTATTTATAAATCCATTATATAAATCAATTAGTATGTTTTGATGAGACATTATTGAAATATAGTCTCTACTATCTAAGAAAATTAGTTCTTTATAAAAATTATTGAAAACTATGAGATACACTCTAAACTCAAATTTGTTTGCATCATTGAGAGCTACTAGGCACAAAGTTCCCAACTTAGATAAAGGAACACCTTTATATATATATATATATATATATATATATATATATATATATATATATACATACCTTGAGTATAGATACATAAACCTTAATTATTAAATATGATGCATGTAGGAAACCTATAACTATGGGAGAGGGCCAAGTTATTTATGTTGTGAAGTAGTTTTTGAGATAATACAATGATGATAACCTAGTATCTTTTGAACCCAATGACCATTACATTTATAAAATTAGTATGGTTATGGATGTATTATATAATTTGAAGATAAAAAATACATATGAATTTATTTTAAACATTTAAATATACATTTTTATATCCATTTTTTGTACATAGTTGAGATATACTGGTCATTAAGGTCCTAAATTTATGTAAAATTATCAATGACTATCTCATCATGTGTAACTACATTATACATAAATTTTCAATAGTAGTTATGTTTGTGTTTTACCTTGATTTTGACTAATACAAGTTACTTAATATAAATGATATAATAAATTTAAATGTGATTGAGATATTTAAGCATAAATCTAAACGAAAATATTGAGATTAATTGTACTAATTTGATATTTGGCATGCAATAAATATATTAAATAAAATAAAGAGATGAATAACTATATTTTATGGGTGAGTGTTTGAATATGAATTTATATCAGAAGTGAAAATCAAGATAAAGTAAACTTGTGGTTCATTTGGTTCTTGAAGTGATTTTCTATTTGCACAAGGTTAATTTTGTTAGATTGGATTAGTGTCACCAAATGATACTAATATAATATTTAGTAATGACTTGTGTGGAATTAGGGAAAACACAATATATGGTAACCTTTGCATGTATTTTTTATCATGAACCCTGATGATGGATGTAGCTCAATAAATCAACATACTTTGCCTTAAGACCGTAGGTGTGATTTTGAGGGATGAAAACCAATAAAAAGTAGTAAATTATAATGGTTTTAAATAACATTAATAACATATTTTATGATTAAAAATCACCTACATATACAATACTTCAAGGAGGTAAATCAAGCCACATGTAGTTCACCCACCTAGTGTGATTATTTAATTATGATCCTTCACTATATGTATGTGTTGATGTGTTTTTTTTCACACCATAATGTTTTTCTATGAGGTAGCCTATATCATTTTAGGAGAAGTTATTAATCACTCCAAGGAACCTATTACATGGTATTGGGTTTTGTAAACACTTTATTGGTGGAATAGCGGTGAGTAAGGTAGTTTGTTTACCATAGATGGGTCGAATATGTATGAATCTAAATATACTTGAGATGGGAAGACTAATGATGGATCTAAAATAAGGTGGGTATGAAAAAAATAATCAAAAAGAGGGAAATGTAGGGCATTAAAGGAAGCTTAAGGATCAGATCAAATGAAACTTTTCAAGACTAACACTTTCACTACATGTTAGATAAGGAATCACATACAAATATTTTTTGTACACTAATGTATAACACCAATAATAAAAAATAATTAATATTCAAAGGGAATGAAAATATAACATAATTTAAAAACAAAAAATCAAAGGTTTCCACGTCTGTTAGACTAAAATAACACATCTATAAAGGGGAATTATGATTTATGTGTAAAAGGCACTCAGATCAATGATAAATCAATATGAACAATTGTATATAAAAGAGATAACTCACACACAATTAAAATAATAATAAAATGAAATGGTATATATTATTACACAGTCCAAAAGTTGGATAATAATTGGATTTCACACATTAAGACTAAAATTGCATAACTTCTCATAATTTGATATGATTCTTAAAAACCAAACTTCTCATCCATTTGGAATAGGAAGGTACAATTATAAATAATCTTGGTATGGGGAAGGCATCATATCTCAAGTGAAGTCTAAAAATACATATATGAAAATATCACTTTATCTTATTCTCATACAAAGTGTGCATGTACAATAATGATTGTTCAAAATAGAATTCCTTGTCTAAAATAAAATATATACAAGCTAAGTGAATTAGGAATTAACAGTTCCATATAAATTAATACATGAAAATATATATGTATAATTAGAAATTACTGATGTATCATTTCTAAAAGAATAAAATCTATGAAATATCCAAGGTAGATAGTGAAGTTAGTCAAACTAGATTTGAAACTAGTGTTATATCTGAAATAGACACTAGAAATATAAATAAGACTAAAGTAGATGCCAACATATTTATGTCTATGGTCAATAAAATGACACATAAGTAGGCATATTTTGAGTATGCACTAGTAGATACTTGGGAAATTGAACACTCCAGAACTTAATGGGAAAAACACATACTACTAAAGTGTCTTGCTTGGCTGCTTACATCTCTAGGTAAAGTTCATGACTCACCTAAAAGTTGACATCTAGATTATTAAAATCAATTAGGACCATTTTAAATAATTTGGGAAGATTTTAAATAATTTTATTATGTATTGTCAATGTATCTCTAACCTATGCATATAGTGATCCAGTCCTTATATTTTTTTCCCTTTTAAAGTTAACTAGTTTCATAATTTCATCACTGGTTCTATAGGTAGTGCATTCAATATTTATTATAAATGTATTAGTGTTAATCACTAGAGATTATAAAAAATGGGTTTGCACTTAAATTTTACTTGTGGAATACTTAATTGAATTATTATTAAGTCAATTAGGATAAAGATAATTTCCCTCTCTTGGTTTGAAATTTTTTAGACTAGATCCTACATCTCTTGATGCCATTCAATTGCATTATCCATTTTTAAAAAAATATAATTTTTTACCCAAGTAGCTTAAAATTTTGTTATTTAGTTGAGGTGGTAATAATTCTAATTTATTCTTGTGTAGATTATAAAATGTAATATTCCATCAATATTCTTTATTTTGTTGAAAAATTAAAAAAATTAAATCCCCATTTGGTTTGGGATGTGGCCTATGTATACCTTATTAAATAAATAGTGTAAAATAATTTCCTATCTATAACCTCCAAATTATCCAATGTCTCTTTGGGGGCTTGTATAGTACTCAACAAAGGAAGCCTATATATAGACTGATTAAAATTTCTGATCATATCTTTCATGACTCCCCAAAAAACATCTAAAAAGGCATAAGGGTCCTACCTATACCTATCTAAGTTTTATGGATTTAATTTTCTTAATTTAGTCAAAGATAATGTCTTTACTTTATTCTAGATCCACTTTTCACCTTTTAGAAACCATAGTTTTCCTCTTCACCTTTTTCATGGTGTTTGTCTATATTTTAAAATGGAATTATTAGCCACAATTGGCCCACCTACAAAAACTAACTTGGATGGATCATTTTTTAGATGTCCTAATATGGAGTATGTTTTCTCAAAGTCTTATAGGGTTATTCAAAGCTTTAAAATATCAAAATATGACATGAGAAAGTTTAAGGTATCAGGCCATCATAAAATGTTATACAAAAATAAACACATTAAGTTGGTTGTGAATTTAATAAATAAACTTGTGAGGTAAACCAAACCTAAAGGAATGAATGGAAATGATTATTTTGGTCCCATAAACATCCTCTAAAATTTTTGTATCTTGATGAGTTTTCTATCTCAATATATAAGCCTTAAAAGTTAAGCAAATAGAATGAGATGTTCATGGGGGTGTCAAATAAAAGTCATGGTGAATAGCCATTTGAATTAAATAATCCCAAGGATACTTAAGATAAATGAAAATATGAAAAGTTTCAAAATATTTCTTTAACAGATCATAGATCAATGGCACGTGGGAAGTCAATAGGTCAAAATGTCCCTAGATTAAGATCAATGATCTATGTTTAATCAAATCAAAAATCTAATAGTGAATGGGAAAGGAAGATGTTAGTGGGCCTATTAGATCTAATGATGCATTATAAATCATGCCAAAGTATATAAAAAGTGAGTGGAGGTAAAAAAATTTAAAGAATCTTGAGGATGAATGTGATGAGGATAAGTGTCTCAATCATGATGCACTCCAAAGCAGATCAACAGTCTATGTTTAATATGGTATAACAAGGATCTAGTGGTGCACATTTAATCATGATAAAGTAGATCCAATATTTCATATTTAATCATGATGAATTCATTTTATGATGAGTGAGAGGTCATCGAGTCAGTGGATCTTAAGAATGAGTGTGAGGCTATCATGTGGTGTAAGTACATGAATCAAAAAAATTAATTGTAGGATCCCATAAAAGAATACAAAGATAATAAATGTCATAATATGGAAGGCCTAGTTTAATATCAATGGATTACATTAAAATTCAAATCTAGGAGACTTTAATAGAGAATAAATGTGACCTAAGGATGAACTAGGGCAAATACTTCAAAGGATGATATTGAAGCTTAGTTGAGACCTCTGTTGGATGATATAATACATGAAAACTTAGTTTTCATATAGTTTTAACATCATCTCATGAAGGGAGATCCTTATGTATAGTGGATTCTCAATTTTCACAAGGTTTAGAGGTAGAATAGGTCTATTTATACCTAATATAGTTCAATAATGATGTTATGTAGTATAGGAAAACCAATAAATGGATTGGTTTACAATCTAGAATAGACCTATGTTTAGGTTTATAGTAGGGGTAGATGTTTATAAGTTTATTTTGATTTGACAAAGCTATAGCCTCAAAAAATATGTACTTGTAGCTATTTAAGTAGACTTAGGCATGGCTCTATCAAGTCCATGGATATGAGGACTTTGTCTTCATAATGAAATAAAGTGGAGATGACATAGAAAATCAAAGCAAAGGGATTTAGGGATTGGGGAGTATAGTGGAGTATTTATTTATTCTCAAATAATTTTATTCCTAATTATATCAAAGATGGTTTATAAATTAAGAAGGATGGAAACTCAAATAATTATCTTGGATGACATGTTCCCCCTTTCTCTCGCCTTTCTCCTATTTCTCTTATTTAATTCCACATTGTAAGCTCTCTCTCTGATTTTAGATTCTCACAAGGAAAATTTGATCTTTAAGAGCATGAGACTCTCTGAGATATTAAAAAATATTCTTATCTTGATTAGGCTAAACCATGTCAAGCATTTTTAAGAACTACCTCTGGATGCAATAATAGAATTTATTTGCCTATCTCTTTCTTTGGATCTATGTTGAGTGAGTTGTGTATGATGGAATTTTGAATGAGAATATTCTTCATTCATTGTCTTCCTTTCTAACATTTTTTAGGGTGTTTTCAAGCTATTTTAAGTCTAGATTAGTGTTTTGCTTCAACATAGTCCATTAAACACTTATGCATTGAGCTAAATTGTGAGGTTGTGTGCTAACATTATATTTTGTAGATATAGTGTGGGTTCAAGATTATGGGAGTTTCCCATTTTTATTTGGTGAATCACCTTTTAGTATTCTAGGTGATTCATCAAAAGGAATCCAAACTTCTCTTGAGGTTCAATCCTATCAAAGGATACCCATAGCCTAGGGTTGTTCCCATATTGTGACTAGGAATGGAGGAGCTTAAATAAATCTTCCACAAGGGTGTAATCTCATGTCATAATAGTTTTTGGCACACCTAGTGGAACCAAGAACTAAGAGAGTGGAAATATTATTGGTATGTCTTTCCTCTAATCAACTTTTGGAAGTAAGCAAGTTATCACCAATGGTGACTCTGAATCAAATCTTCTAGTTGTAAGCATTGTAGATATGTTTCATTGAATATTTTAATTAGTTTTTTCATCTCATTTGACATATGAGGTTGATATGAATATCTATGGTTAATAACCTTATTATGAACCTCCTTATCAATCTTATTTTAACCCATGTTATACTCCTTAGTAGTATTATCTAAATTCCCATCAATCCTATGAACCATGGCAACCATATGGTTCTCTATTTCCCTCTCCATATAGACATCATGTTTTTATATATCACTATGAGGAAGTTTATCAAGAGGTCTATCAATAAATGCCTTCATATCAATTCTAGTGTGACCCTTACCAAACATATCATGATGCCTATCAACCTTGATAGGAACCTCATGAGTCTTTTCATGAGGAATCTAATAATCCCATTGATTACACACAAAGATACTACAAGATAAAGTGTGAATTATTACAAGCTAAAATACAACAAGATGAAGTTGGTGTTGATCCCCATCGTTACCATCCCCCTCCTTCATTATTTCCATCTTATATCAAGTCCTTGTTGGCATCCATATCAAAATTATTAGTTAATGAAGATAGTATGAGAACATGGGATGATGAGTATGATGTTCTCCTTGATCATCTCATGAAATGGTTAAGAGCTGCTACCCAAAATTTTATGTAGAGGTCAGAGATGTTTGAAGGGATAGAAAAAACCCAATGTGAGATCAAAGAGAAAATATACTTGTAAAATAAGTGCCTTCAATTCTTAAGAGCTAGGCTAAGGATGTGGGGAAAAAAAAGCTTGAAATCGAGTATGTTGTTATTGAAAAACCTGAAGGAGGCTATTGGCAAGGTGAAATTTCTACTCATATTGGTATTCTCCCTTATAATCAACCCTATAAATATCTTCCCCATGACCTTTCTAGTGAATTCCTTTCCTAAATCCACTCACAAACCTTCCACTACCCCTCATATTCCATCTCACACCCATGAGCCTATCCATCAACCTTCCACCTTACCCTTTCTTGAAAAAGAACCAATATTTGTGGAAACAAATGAAGAGGAAAGAGATCAATCTATATATAATCAAGAATATTTTCATTCCATCACCCAACTTAATTTTCTTTCCTTATAGGATTTTCTTCAAGAGTTAGCCATTCTCAAGGTTTCAAGTTGTAATAAGCTTTCTTCTATTCTTGGACCCATCCATGAACCATCCGTCATACCTCATACTCCATCTTCAGCTCATCATCCCCACAAACTTATCATCCTTCACCTCAAATCCATCAACCTTCCACCTTACACTTTTTTTAAAAAGAGCCCATCTTGAGGGAAATAAGTGAAGAGGCAAGATATCAAGTCATAGATAATCAATAAGATGTCCTGAGTGACTATGAGGAATAAATCACCATAGGGACTCCCCTTGGTGAACACAAGTGGAATTAAACCTTCTTGAATGAATATAAATTTATTGAATATTATTTTCTATCTATCTATAAGGAATGTGGCCAAGACTTGAAAAGAGAGGTATTTGAAGAAGACTTAATATCTAGTCACGAAGTTATGGATGACCATCTCAAGCATGAGGTGGAGTGTACTATCAAAGATCAAGGAGAGAAATTTCAAGTCATTACAAAAAAATTTGTAGTCTTAAAAGAATCTTTTGAAACCAAGGTGGAAGTTGTTATTCTTGAAGATGGCTCAATACATTGGCTTGATTTTGAACCAATCTCAAATGATTAGCAACAAAAAATGGTCTCTTTTAAGATCTTGAAGAGCATTACCAAGATGAAGGTCAAGTCCTTGATAAGGTGGAAAAAGATTTTTCCATGGAGGACAATGACCAATATTTGGTGGAAAATGCAAAGCTCCTTAATGAGCTTGAGGAACTTGTAGGTATCAGGAGACCTAATCTTATTGGGAACACCATGGAAACCAAGGAAGTATGCCTTATTGAACCACCATTAGATATTGTAGTTAAATAATAATATGGGAAAGATGAGGCTATTTATATGTAATAAGAGTTCATTTCTATAGCTAACTTGGTTGGAGCTACATTGTTTTCATTGAGTATCATGCTAAAGAAGTTGGGAGACACCATGAGGAAAATGAAAGTATCAATAATAAAGGTCAAAAGGCTACATGCCTCATTCAATCACTTAGTCCATGATGCAAGAAGGTTTTGAAACTTCCACTTTTATCTAAAAGGAAGTGTTTATTTTAGTTTATTTTGTGTTTAGGTTAGTTAGTTTCCCTTTTATTCTATGTTTCCATTCAATAAGTGCCTTGGGCACATTTTTTTGTTTCCTTTTGATCCTTGTTATTTCAAGAGGGAGTTTCAAAAAGGGTTAACCTACTAGATTAATCATAGAGATTATAAGAGAATAATATTGTATTACATAGCACATATTATGAACTATACATGAATACCTAGTAAATAGGCAAAGAAAATAACCACCTGAGAATCATAGAGGGTGGGTGAAATAACCTATGTCAACTAGCATGAAATAGTTAAGCCCAATAAAACAAACTAACCTCTTAACCCAAGTGATAAAGATAAATAACCATATATGTATTTCCATGGTCAATAACTCAAGATACCTTCACTTAATGACTAAACCAAAAACAAGACCAAGTTTATCTCTAAATTTTATAAACTTGTTCACACCAAGTGGTTTGGTCATTATATCATTTGGCTGCTCTATAGTGGGGTAGTAGAAGAGACTAATGACTTCATTACTATCAAATGTAATGATGGTGAACTTCAATGTGTTTGGTCCTAACATGGAATACTATATTCTTTACCATCTTTAAAATACTCTAGTTGTCACAAAAATTGGAGTAGGCATTGATGACTCAAACTGAAGATCCTATAAGATTGTATTTATTTTTATAGTTTCACAACCTACATTGAACATAATTTTATACTCTACTATTTTTTTAAGATAATTCCACTATAGTTTATAGTTTCCTCTACCATGAGAAAACTCCTAAATCAAGAGTGAAAACATAGTCTATTGTATATTTTCTTGAATCTACTTATCCTACCTAATTAGAGTTAGAATATCATGAAAGCTCAAAATCTACAAACTTCCCATGTAGTATGCCAAATTCAAGAGTACCTTTGACATATCTTAATACCCATGTTTTATCCTACCAATTTACTTACTAAGTTTTAGACATGAAGTGAGATAGAAAACTCATTACAAAACAAATATTTGATCTAGTGGTAGTGAGGCAAATGAGACTACCCACCAACTACTGGTACATTGTTTCATTGATCGGAGATGAAGCAGTGTCAATTAAGATTTTAGATCCAACTTCCATAGTTGTGTGAGTTAGATTAAAATCCATAATTACAAACATTTCTAGTAATAATTTGGAATACTTATTATGTGGCATGGATACAACATAATCACCTTGCCAAAACTCAACACCTAAAAAATATTTTAGTAGTCCAAAGTCTATCATGTCAAAAGTACAACAAATATCAACCTTCATCTAGTAAATGAGACTATAACTACTCTTAGTGATGGATATATCATTAACATATATAATGAGAATCAATATATCATCACCAGACACCTTTACATAGATATTTCATTCATAGTTACACCTTTTGAAACCTAACTCCCTAAGATATGATTCTATTTTCATATACCAAGATCAAGCATCCTTCTTAATTCCATACAAGGACTTGATCAACTTGAAAACAAGATGTTCCTTACTAGGAACATGAAAACCCTATGGATGAATGATGTAGACTTCCTTTTCTAGATCTCCATTTAATAAATCACTCTTGACATCCATTTGGTGTACCTTCCATCCAAAATAAGTAGCAATAAAAACAATCAAATGAAAATTTACCATATCCATAGTAGGAGCAACAATCACTTCATAGTCAGCACCTTACTCTTGTGCATAACTTTTTTCAATAAGTTTAGCTTTGTGTTTGTCCAAGGAACTATCTAATTTTTATTTTACCTTGTAAATCCATTTACAACCAATGGATTTCTTTCCTAGTGGTATCTCTATGAGTTCCAAAGTCTTATCTTTAATCAAGGAATCATATTATAATTACATGCTTGATTCCAATTGATGCTTCCCTTTGGCCTCTAAAAAAGAATTAGGCTCAAATACATGTGAAACAATAGTTGTTAGAGAAAAATTTTCATGTTCACCTATATACCAAACAACTTTCTTGATCTCAATCTTCTTCCTTCCACACCTTGCGGTAAGTCTCCTTCCTTTAGTGATTCTATTATGGTAGAATACCACTTTAGATTTTTCTAGAACCTCACAATGACTTGCAACAATTCCCTCCTTGGAATGTGATTCCATTGATAAATGATAATCTTGCTCAACTCTCACATCACAACTTATAATATAGTCATTAGAAGAAAATAATGACTCAATATATGAAACTATACCAATTACTAAAAGTATGGCATCTATTCATTTAATATGACATATTTATTTACCATAACTTTGTTAGTAGAAACATAAAGTAATTTTTAGGCCTTTGACTAGTCATTATAGCCAAAAAACATGTATGCTTTGATTTTCTCTTCCAAGTTACTTCTCTTTTGACTAGGAATAATTACAAAAGCTATAAAACCAAAACTTATAAAATCACTTACATCTAGAGTTTGACCTGACTAAGCCCCCTCTAGAGTCATATTCTCTAATGCTTTTGTAGGACTTCTATGAAGGATTTATCTTGTCATATTCACTACTTCTACCCAATATCTATGTGGGACATTTTTGCTTTAAACCATATAGAGAGACATGTCCATCACCATCATATTTCTCCTTTCCACAACTCCATTTTACTATGGCATGGAAGGGGTAGTGTATTGTCTATGTATGCCTTTAGTGGCATAAAACTCTTTGAATTTTTTTGAGATGAACTCACCCCAATTATATATTTTAAGATATTTCACTAACCATCTTGCCTATTTTTCAACCATAGCTTTCCATGTAAGGAAGTTAGAAAAATAATTAGATTTATTCACTAGAAATTATACCCACTTTTTCCTAGAAAAATTATCGACCAACAAAAAAAAATAATAACAAGCTCCAAAAGGGGTAGGTGTCTATATTGGACCATGTAAATCCATATATACCAGATCTAATACTCCCTTAGCTCCTGAAGCTTTACCAACATCAAATGAATGTCTACTTGCTTCCCCAACTAACATCTAGTACATATATGATGACTACCCTGAATAGAAGGAATCCCCTTAACCATCTTAGGCTTGTTCAATGTAGTCAAATACTATAAATTCAATTTCTCATACCTTTCATGCCATAGTGAACTTATGTTATCAACCATATAAAATTCACTTTCCTTTGCCCTATGTGGATTTGGAAGCTTATGCAAGCCCTTATAACTAATCCCAATAATAATAATATTGTTATATTTGGTAGTGACTAAACATTATTGTCCTTGAAACTTTTCAAAAAAATAGATTTTGAAGTGATCCTACTAATTGAAAGTAGATTTTTGTTCATATCAGGCACATACGTAATATTATTAAATGTATACCATATTGTACCATTAAAATTTATCTTAACATTACCATATCCCTTTAAAAAATGAGTTCTACCATCTCACAAAGATACAGATTCATTACAACTATTATTTCCAACAAAATCTACATACCAATCCTTATGGCATGTATAATGGTGAGATGCCCTTGAATCAAAGTACCAAGCTCAATCTACCATAGAATTACCATTGAAATCCATGAAAGCAAAATCAAGAGATGTATCCTTGCTTTCACCTTTAGTTACATTCACATGATGAGATTTATTTTTAGGGTTAGCCATATTATGTTGTCTTTTCCTTTAATCTTTCTTAAGGTGGCTAGGTTGCTAATAGTAAAAACATTTCCATTTAGGTCTCTTATTTGAACCACTTACTTGTGAAGTTTCTATTAGATAACTAGTAGTTTTAAAAAACTACTTACCCTTTCCCTTGATGAAGAATTCACTCTCTCTCTATAGAAGTAGATGTAGATAACACTACCTACTCCTATCTTCTCTCCTTTTTCAATAGCAACATGGACAAATTTTCAAAGTCCAAAGTATGCATCTCAAAAATCATGTGCAAGGACTCCAAAAATGACTCAAATGAAGGTGAAAGATTTTCCATAACCATAGCAACCAAATCTTAATCATCAATAAGATTTGGCATAGCCTTCAACTGATCATTGATGTTCTTGATCTACAACAAAAACTACAAAATAGAGTCACCTTCTTGCATCTTAGTAGAAAATAACAAATTCTACAAATACAATACCCTGCTAGCTTTAGAAGCCTAATATTTAAAAGTAAGATTATCCTATAAAGCTGATGTAGTGGTCATGTTTCTGACCTCTAAGATTAGATTATCTATTACTGATAGTTTTAACAACATAAAAGCCTCATGATGATGTTTATCATAGTCATCAGTATCAATGGTAGGCCTTTATCTTTACCAAGCACTACTTGATCAAGATTCTGATATTCACATATCATCTAAATCTTGTGACTCCATAAACTAAAGTTCTTCGCTATAAATTTTTGAGATTATGGTAGTAGCAAGTGTTGAATACTAGCCATTTGACTTATTTTTTCATGAAAACAATTAAATTAGAAAAACTATAATGACTTTTATAAAAATTAATTATACACAAGGATTCTATATTGATATTGAACAAATATACTAGTTTTTAGCAACAAACTCAATACCTTTTAGAATATCTCAAATTTTCTTTCACTAAAACAATTAAATTAGGAAACCTATAACTCTAATTTAAAAAGTACTTTCTTTGTCCATATCTAGATAAAAAACCTAGAAAATGATGAAAATGTTAATTTCTTGGATGCTTCCATAATTTTTAATCAGCAGTAGGTCCCCAATAACAACTATTGGCTAAAGTTTTGATTTATATCAATTAAAAAACTAAAAATAATTAAAATAATAAAAATTTAGGTTGAAAATTTCATAGAAATAATCAGCCAATCATAAAATTGGCCTACTCATGAAACATTAGGTGCAAATTATGAGCCTATTTCTCAACTAAATTAGAAACAATTTACAACACTAATCATGTTTTGATTTAACTCATAGTTTAGAGCTTTGTTGCATTGAAAATGATCAACATTTGAATTTAATGGATATCCCTTGAATTATATAGCACCATACACCATATGGTCAGTTGAGAAAAATAAATAGAGGCCTCCAATCCTCTTAAACTAATCCCTTTGACCTTCTTTTGATCTTATTAGGAATTTTGATCCTTCTAGTCAGTTTTTTGATCTTCTAGTTGATATCATAGATTTCTATTATGATTTATTTCTCCTCCATCTCTCCATTAGGTGCATGAAGCTCCTCCATAGCAAGATGTTGACCTCTTTGGCTTCCATATACCTCCACTTAGGATCTACAAACCATGGGCTTTAAGACCATATTAGATTGAGCATAGAGTTTAAAAGAGAATAAGATTGTATTATACAACACATATTATGAATTATACATGAAGGCCTATTAAATAGGTAAATAAAATAACCACCTAAGAATCATGAAGAGCATGGGTGAAATAATGTACATCAGCTAGCATGAAATAACTAGGCTTGATAAAATAAACTAACCTCTTAACCCAAGTGATTAAGACAACTAACCATAGATATATTAACTTAGTCAATAGCCCAAGGTAAATACATAATTTCACTAACATTATATCATTCCATGTCAGCTAAGAGAGAGAGAGTTATGAACCTATATTCCCAATGGATTAGACAAGGCAAATGGTCTAGGTTCTCAAACATAACATACATGCTTCCTAGTTGAGTTTTCAAATATGTTGGCCAAAATTAGCTGACTTAAAAAACTCACTTAGGTGGATTAGTTTATAGAAGTCTTCATATGGATCAAGTTTTCTCAAATTCTTAAAGGGTTCTTCAGATGTTTAAAAAATAAAAAGATTCCATGAGCAAGTCTAAGGGACTAGGTTGTCATCAAACATAATACATAAATGAATAGATCAAGTTGGTTGTGCATTTAATAAATTTACTTGGGAGGTCAACTAGAGATAATGGAATCAATGAACATGATGATTTTGGTCCCATAAACATCCTCTACAAATTTCATATTTTGATGAGTTTTCTTTCTCAAGATATAAGCCTTCAAAGTTAAGCAAGCATAATGAGATGTTCATAGGGATGTCAAATAAAAGTAATGGTGAATATATGTTTGAATTCAAAAAATCACAAGGATACTAAAGCTAAATGCAAAGATGACAAGTGTTAAAATATTACTTTATCGGATCATATATCAATGACATGCAGGTAGTCAATAGGTCAAAAGGTTAGTGGATCAAGATTGATGGTCTACATTTAATCAAATCAAAAGATCTAATAGTGAGTATGTGAGGTGATGTCAATGGGTCCATCAGATCCAATAACCTAAATTAGATCAATGGTGAGTGAATATCAATAAGTCAGTGAATCTTGAGGATAAACATTGTGAGGAAAAGTGTTTTCATCATAGTGCACTCCAAAGTAAATCAAGGATTTGAATTCAATCTAGAAGACCAAGGATCCAATGGTGCATGTTTAATTATGAGAAAATAGATCTAAAAGTGCATGTTAAATTTCAAGGAAGTTGATCAATGGTGAGTGAGAGGTCAATGAGTTAGTAGATCCTGGGAAGGAATGTAAGATTTCTATAGGGTGTAAACATAAGAATCACTAAAACTGATAGAAGGATCCCATAGAATAATTTGGATCTGATAAATGTCATAATCTAGAAGGCCCAGTTTAAGATCAATGGTTGGCATTAATAGTCAAATCTAGGATACTTTAATATATAAAAAATGTGACCTAAGGTTGAACTAGGGAAAAGATTTCAGTGGACACCATTAAAGCTCAATCGAGACCTTTATTGGAAGATCCAATGCATGCATACTCAATTTTATTATGGTTTCAATGTCATTTCATGAAGGGATATCCTTGTGTGTAGTGACTTCTTGATTCCCACAAGGTTTATATGTAGACTAGGTCTATTTATACCTAATATAGTTCAAGAATGATGTTATGTAGTCTGTAAGCTCTTCATGGATATTAACTATAGGAAAACCAATAAATGGATTGGTTTTCAATATAAAATAGACCTATGCTCAAGTTTGGAGTAGGGGCATATGTGAAAGAGTTTATTTTCCTTTTATAAAGCTATAGCTTTAACAAACATGTACTTGTAGTTGTTTAAGTAAAATTAAGAATGGCTTTGTCAAGTCCATAGATATGAGGACTTTGTTATGATAATGAAATCAAGTGGAGATGGAATAGAAGATAAAATCAAAGGGATTAGGGGATTGGAGAGTATATAAAATCATTTATTTATTATCAAATAATTTTAGTCCTAATTGGATCAAAAATGGTTTAAAAATCAATAAGAATGGAAGCTCAATTAATGATCTCAAATGGCATGATCCCCCTTTCTCCCCTTTCTCCTATATCTATTATTTTCTTTGACATTGTAAGCTCTCTCTCTATGATTTTATATTCTCAAAAGGACACTTTGATCTTGAATATTAGAATATTCTATGATATATTAAAAAATGTGTTCATCTTGATTAGGCTAAACCATATCAAGCATTTGTAAGAACTACCTCTTTATGAAATAATAGACTTTCTTTCCCTATCTCTTGCCTTGGATCTATGTTGAGTGAGTCAAGCATGATGGAATTATGAAGGAGAATATTACTCATCCATTTTCATACTTTCTAACCTCACTTAGGGTGTTTTCAAGCTATTGTAGGTCTGGATTAGTGTTCTACCTAAACCTAATCCATGAAACACTTATGCACTGAGCTAGATTGTGAGGTTGTGTGAGCTAGCATTATTTTCTATAGATCTAGTGTGGTTTTAATATTATGGGAGTCTCCCATTTTTATTTTGTGCATCACCTTTTATCCTTGTTAGGATCCCTTTTCCCTGTGATAACATTAGTTTATGTGATTCATCAGAGGGGAGTTGGCTTTCTTCAGAGGTTCAACCCTATCATAGGATACCCATAGCCTAGGGTTGTTCCCATATTGTGACTAGGAGTGGAGGATCCTAAATAACTCATCCACAAGGGTTAAATCTCACATCATAACATGAACTTTATTATGGGATTCTTAGTTATCACTAAATCTTGTTCCTTACTTCTTCCTATTGTAATGGCTAGATCATGAAGGAATGTTTAGTGAAAAAAAAATTATCTTTTTTATCTATTTGTGTTTTAGAAGTTACTAAGGAGGAGTGTCTTGGAGGTATCATAACCTTCAAGGAGGATGTCCCTATTATAATAAAATGATGAATAACCTTCCTCCATATGATAACCTACTTCTAAACTAGTGTGTCAATGACATATTTGGCCTTGACTATTATTTGATGGATTGATATAGTAGGTGAGTCTTCATGGGGTTCTCATCTAATGGGAATATCTAATTTTTAATTATACTTATAGGGATATCTAGGGTATAAAAAATTTATGTGAATACCAAGTTTTTAAAAGGTACCCCTAGGCTTGGTTGAGGGGACTATTGTTTAGTTCCAATAAAGAATGAGTATGTAATAGGGGTACTCAACAGGTTTTAAAAATAGTTAGTAACAAAATTATATTCATCCTTAATAGTTATAATAGTGGTTAAAAGGATCATATTATTATACTACATTGTGGTACAAAAAATTGGCATTATAGTTGACTGGGGTTGGTTTATTTAGATTAAATAATGCAAAGAAAGTAAAGAATATCCTACGTCACTAGTATTTTTCAACAATTGAGGAAGGTGTTAAATGATGTGGACTATGAGGACTTATTTCCAAGGGAGAGATTATTGGGGTATTGATTATTATAGGTGCCATTATAGTGATGTAAGGTGGAGAACTTGGAGGTGTAGTTGGGTTATCCCCTATGCTATGATGTGTATCTTTTATCCTACCTCTTCTTCTACATGCCATTATCTATCTAATAATGTTTAGTATCCCCTAAATTACCACTTCCTTAGTTGAATCCTTCTGATTTTAATAATTTTGTCCCTCCTAACTAGGTGTTCCATTAGTTAGTAATTCATAATATTCCCCTAAGTGGTCTCATCAAAGGATTCTTTCTATTTTATTTTAGTTTTTAAGACCTAATCTTGTCCATCACCCCATATTTTTTGTTCCTCTTCACTATCATAAATGTGCATAGGGCCTGACCCCAAATAACCCTTTCTTCTCAGTTTCATTTCCTTAGGTTAAACTAATTACTTCTCCTCTAATTCCACCTTTTGAGGTTAAATGGGAGGGGTCTTAAGCTTTTTTGTGTATGACATTATTGGTTTTTCAATAGTAGAGTCTAGACCAATTGACAATGGAATGGGGGATGGGAGGGACTGTAGTGGTAGTAGATATTGAGGGGGATGGAGGATTGGTAGCCACTAGAAGAATGACAAGTGGTGGATATAGAAATCTAGTGGACAAGGGCATCAACAATGGTTGTGTAAGTGTCATGATAGGTGATGATGGAGGTGTTTGCCTTCGGTACTGGGCCATTACTACTATGGAGACAAATTAAGAGAAGTAATATGTACTTGAGACAAAAATTAAGGAAGAATTACTTATTGTGAAATGGTTAGTGGGGGAAAATTAAGTATGGGGAAGAGTCCAAATGATGTGTTTGTACTTGTAGGTCTTTGTTCCTCAACTATGCATTAAGGTTATAACCTAATGTGTTATGGATAATCAACAACATATATGTGTATGGGGGATATTAGATGTGTTGAATTTCTTTTTTGAATACAAAATTTCTTGGATGGGCCAACTTGTTCATATGTTTCTTATTCTGATTAAGGAGGGGGTCCATGGATAGGTTTGGAAATCCATTCCTACTTTTCAATCATCTTAGAATATTACCTAGTGATGTTAGGATCATATAGGAACATTTTCACCACAATCATAGACATGTTGACACTACACATTATTATTTCCACTTTAGAATCATCTTAAACATTGATAGATATGTTGTCATTGTAACAAGATCAATGTCTATAGTTGATACTTACTTTTCTCTCATACTTTTTATAGTACTCTCTTACATTCTTTCTTGGTTCCTAGTGTTTGAAATGTGCCTGTTTGAACCCATGGTGTGCCCTAATATTTCCATCCGATTGAAGGTGATCCAACCTTATATATTGTATCATGTTAATGATTATAGGAGTTGGATGAATAATTTATTTCTTAGATTTACTCAAGTTAGCATTGATAGTGTTAGAAATTTGGGCAACAATCTCTTGTTCAACTACTTTGTTAGGCATAATCCTTGGTAAGTATAACGGGAGTGCCTTTTTACCTTCAGTTCTAATCACTATGCACTTGGGACATAACTAATAATTATCCATATTTTGAATAGTTTTATTGATAAGTTCAGATATCCTAGCCATATTCTTCTCATAAATTTATTGGTATACCATGTGATAGAAAGTCTTTGTCAGCCTCTTCATGTTCTTTTAGAATCTATGTAGATTACTAACTT
>JARHVA010006925.1:645000-660000 GCA_037957365.1 Torreya grandis | reverse complement strand
ATTGAGTCTCATTAATTTGTTTAATATGATTTATGGATCAGTCTTGATCATCAGTTAGATGATCCCATGACCTCTTACCATCATGATTGGATTGATTTCAAGGTCAAACTCTTGAATTTTTGACATCTACTTACCTCTTCTCACACCTTATTCATTTTATCCAAGCATGAGCTTCAAAATAGGATATGGAACAATGAAATACATTTTATTTCATAGAATATAATGCCTAAGAATTTTCAATTATTTGATCAAAGCAAAAATCTACTTTTTTATCATAGATTATTTCAACTCTACATCATTTAGATTAGTGTTCATGAAGGGAATTAGATGTTCATTATATTAAACATTTTGTGTCATTGAAATAGCTATAGTATGTTCTTACATTAAATATTGGAGATAAAATTCCTTATTTAAATCTTAACTAATCATAATTGGGGCTTGAGAAATAGAAATCTTGAAGTCTTATTAAGCACTCCAAGCTTCTGGCATCCATTACATCTTAGCATGTTTCTTTAACATGTCATTAAATGGATTAAAAATATTTGAAAATACACAAATGAATTTTCACACAAATTTTATCTTACTAAATATGGACTTTAGTTCATTCTTGTTTTTTTGAGGTGTCATTTTAGATATGGCATGAACCCGATCTGGATCAATAGATATCCCAACTTTAGTGATCACATGGTCTAACAACTTCCATTAAGTGATTCTAAAGATGATTTTATTTGGACTAATTGACACTCCATACATTATTCATCTTTCAAACATATTTTAGAGATGGTCTATGTTATTAACTTTATCTTTAATGAATATAGTGTGGTCATCCATACATATGGTAGTGCAATTACCGACAAGCCCTTGGAAATCAAAGTCCATGGCTCTATGGAAATTTTTTCCTATATTATTTAGGCTAAACAACATCCTCTTATATGTAAAATTCCTAAACTTTGTGGTTAATTAAATCTTCATTAAATCCTCTACCTCTACTAGTACCTGATTATAACTAGAGTATCTATCCAAGAAGGACATAATATTTGATCCACTCACTATTTGAATTACATCATCAAATGAATGCAAGGTAATTTTATTTCTTTGATGATTAGTTTAGGTTCTTAAAATCAACATAGAGTTTGATTTCTCCAATCTTTTTCCTAATTAGTAAAATATTGACAACCCAAGTAGAGTGCCTAATTTGGAAGACAAATTTAGGCTCCAATAGCTTTTGTGCTTATGTTTGAATTAGAGGTTCTAAAATTTGATTTACTAGTCTCTATCTCTACCTAAAAGGCTTATGATCTAGCTTTAGTGTGATGACATGTATAATGACAATAGGGTCAAATAATTTTAGGTTTTCATATGTATAGGATATCACAACTTTGTATTATACCAGTACGTATTTCAGCTTCCATTTATTAATTTTAGTGTAACTTTAGCCTTTATTCACCTATTGGGGGTGTTGTTTAGTTCCCAAATTTTCTTTGCCAAAATTTGATTAAATTACTCTTGGTGGTTTTTTATCCTAATCTTGGGGGTCTAGAAAAAAATATTGTTCAAAGGAGACCACAATCAGATGGATGTGGTTCTCCTTTAATTTTAAAATTCCATATTCTCCCATATCCTCACCATGCATGGGTTTAGCATATTTCTCATCTATTATATGAGATTCAAAAAATCCAAAACTATTCATGAATTGCATGATCTATGGGTCATATTTGATCATATATAAGTTATCTGTATTATCCAAGATGAGGGGAAAGCCATCTTCATTGATAAATTTTACATATTGAGCTCCTAGAGTGGTGCCATATTAGTAGTTAGAGCTACTAGTGAGTTAGTTGTCTGGTTCTACTCTCTAGGGATAGATTTGATGTTGAATCCTTTAATGGACTTAATCAAGTCAAATGATCAATGTTTATACTTATTTAAGTGAGTGAGAATACACTAATAATTGTTCATGATTTGAATGACCATCAACTTAGAATGATAAAAAATCTATAGGATTTTGACATTTTTCCTGAGTGTAAACTGTAAGCTAAGGATCATAACTTCATACTCTACTTTATCATTATTGTAAGGTAACTATACCTATAAGAAATAAGGTAATTATTTCATTCTAGATCTTTCAAGGCTTCACCCATACTAGAACCTTATTTTGATCTAGATCTATAGAAATTAAGAGTTCATAACTGAGATGGAACTTCAAATTCTCATTCATTCATCAATTTATTGGTGGTGAATGTATAAACCCCTACATGTGAAGACATAAAATCCACTTTCTCATTAAATATGTTTTACTCCATAATCAAGTAACTCATATTTGGTTTTTTGTCTACTCTGATCTAGTTTTCCACTCCTTTTCAGGGAAACCACATGTGGTAAACTTAGGTTTCCATTTATTCATTCAATATGTTGGACCAATCGTGGATAAATAATAGACCATAATATTTTGTAATTTTGATGACTAGATGTTTATTGTTTATTACACATGTGGTTTAGATGCCAACTAAATACATATGTTTGTTAATTTTCCAACAAATGGGATATAAATTTTATCCAATTTTAGGACCACCCTCTTTGAATTATCTTGTGTCAAACTCAAATAATTACACATAATTGTCATAAAAACTCTGATCAAGGCACTTGAATCAACCAAGTAGTTTTTAAAATTATTTCTAAACATTCAAACAGTTAACTAAAATAGTGGTACTCCAAGTTTATATTTACATAAAATCATGTTAACATGCCTAACTTTAGATTTATATGATGTAAAGGATCTACAAATTAGGGATTTGATTAATAATTCTATTTGTTTATTGATATGAGCTAGTTCATGTAGGATAATGTTAGCCTTAATCTTTTTCATGTCCTCAATAATGTTATACCCAAATCTATTTTGATGTTTTACATTCTATAATTTCTCATCCCTCTTAGGGGGAGGTGTATTTTTATTATCCCAAGAATATGGAGGTGCAGTAACATTATTATTTTTTGGAATTTAATTAGTAATAGGTTTCTTGCTCCTTATTTTGTCATTATTCATTTGGAACTACTGTAATACATGAATCTCATCTATATTATCTTCTAGTTCATTATCACCATATTTTATAAATGGGATATCATAGGTATCAAATACCATCATTGTACTAGAATTTATAAAATTAGTAGAGGAAAAAGGTTTTATTTGATGTAAAAAGCCTTATTTCCTATCTATATCCTTCTAAAATATATCAAAGGTTATGCATAACTTGATGTAGTCTAGCTAACCATGTTATGCAATGTTATGAACTTGACACCAATTTTGAAGGTTTGCTTCCATGATGTTAATATTTGGAATCTTATTATGTGTATGTTGTTCAATATTATTATTATTATACTTATTTAAATGTCTATTGTAACTCTAAAATATGAATCGCTTATTAGTATTCTATCTTTGAGGGTTACCCATGAATTTATGCATGTTTAGAAACTCATTGCTCAATGTCTGGACCATCCTCTAGATTTATTCCAATTATATTTTTATGGAATAAAAATTAGTAAGCTATGTTATATTAGTATAAATATATATTAATGATTATTTAGGTTTTGATGATTAGAGGTAGAAGTTTTCAAAAACTCAAAATGTTGATTGGGTGGAGCTTGGGTTAAAGGTAAATAATTATTCACTTGTTTGTAGTTTTGGGTCATAGTATTATGGTTTGTATTTTTAATTAGACTAAAATATGAAAAATAGGGCCAAAAATAAGTGAGATGGAAGATTTCATGTAAGGGTACAAGTATTTGTCTATGTTAATAGTTTTTGTATAAGCCAAAGGTAGTGTATCAATATTAATAAATATAATAATAAGGATAATAATCATAGGATCTAGAGAATTATTATACATCTCAACTTATAATGCCTCATTAGGTTTGTAAGCATCCTCATGTTTTCTATACATCTTGTAGAATCTAGCATTGAAGTCTCAAATAATCTCATTTGGCTCTCTCCTCATGATTATAAAGTGTTGATAAATAATACTTGCACTGGTGACCTAGCCAAGTTGTTCTAAAAAGTGTTTTTAAATTCTTCCCAATAGGCGATTGAACCTTCTAGGACATTAAGAAACTAGTCATAAGCTACATCTAGTAATTTGAATGGAAATAGTCTACATAATACATATTCATGGGTTACATTTAATATCTCAAAAGTAGTTTTAGATGTCTTAATATGTTCTCTAAAAGTAATTACTTTAATGGAGAAAAGGAAGTAAGATGATTCTTAGGGTTTCTTGGTAGATCATGAATAGCCCTAGTGACATTGATGGTAGATCTAGTTAGCTAAGTTGGAGCTTGAGCTAGAGCTAGGGGTTGGGTTGTCAAAAGTAATCGAAGACATGGTTATCTACCTAGATAGAATGATTGAGTCTAGTGTTATCTCTTAAATCCTTTGTTATAACCAACTTTTATATGGATTTTTAAAGGTGAGAATATCAATTTAGTGTTTGATTTTGTCCTTGTTAATCTTGTGTGTGCTTCTAATGAAAACTTATTTTAAATAAAATAAAGGTAGAGGTTGAGGCCCTCCTAATAAAACTAACATAATTATTATTGAGGTGGATTTTATGCACACTAATGTTTTTTTGAGGTAGCCTCCAAAATTTTAGGATTGGTGATTAATCACTCCAAGACATGAGTTATAGAGTATTGGTTTTGTAAACAACTTATTGGTAGAATAACAACGTGCAAGGTAATTTGATTACCATAGATGGGTCATCTATGGATGAATATAAATCTACTTGAGATGGGTATAATGAATATTTATTTAACCTAAGGTGGGTAATAATTAAAAATAAACTCAAAAAGAGGTAAAGGTAGGATAAAAAAGGAATCTTATAGATTGGATCAGATGAAAATTTTTAAGACCAACATTTGCACTAGATGTTGGACAATGAATTATAGACTAATATTTTATTTAGGATATTGTATCACACTAATATTAAAACACAATTAAGAGTTAAATAGAAACAAAATATAACATATTTAAACACATAAAATCAAAGCTTACCACATTTTTTAGATTGTAGTCGCACATCTATAAGGGGGGATTATGATTTATATGTAAAAGACATTTATATTAGTAATAGATTAATATGAACAGCTTTATATATAAAAAATAACTAATAAACAACCAAAAAACTAAGAAATTTAAATGATACAACTTATTACACAATCCATAGGTTGGACAATATTTATTTTTCTCACATCAAGAATAAAATTGTAGAACTTCTCAAAATTTCCTATTAATATTAATAGCCAAAATTCTCCTCCATTATAAATAGGAGGATAAAATTATAAATAATCTTGGGATGTGAAAGGATTCATCTCTCAAGTTAAGTGTAAAATACATATATGAAAATAACACTATATTCTAATCTCTTTCAAATTATGTATGTATAATAATGATTTCTCAAAATAGAAATCCTTATATAAAATAATATATACACAAGATAAATGCATTATAAACTAATAGTTCCATCTCAATTAGTACTTGAATGTGTGTGTGTGTGTGTGTGTGTGTGTGTGTGTGTATTTATAAAGTGTTGATGCAGCATTGCTAGAAGAAGAAAACATATGACATATCTTAAGTAGATATCAAATTCAATGAAACTAGAGTTGAATCTGGTGTTATAAATGAAGTAGATATTGGAACTATAGATAAGCCTAAATTAGATGCCATTGTGGTTTTGGCTTTAGTAACTAAAAGTGGCACATAGGTAGTCCTATTTTGAGTATGAACTAGTGTATACTTTGGAAGATAATTAATTTGAGGTTGAAAAGACGTAACACCTACTATTAAAGTGTCTTGCTTGGTTGCTTTCATCTTTAGGTAAAGTGCATAACTCACCTGGAAGTCAACATATATAGTCTCATAATAAATAAGGGACATATTAAATAACCAAGGAAGTTTATCCATCAATTTATTATGTATGTCCAATGTAGTTCTAACATCTACATATAATGCCTCAGTCCCTATAATTTTTCCCTCATAAAAATCACTAGTTACATAATTTCATAATTGATTTTATAGATAGTGACTTAAATTTCTACTCTAAAATGGTCTATTGATTCTCTTTAAATATTCTCCCTATGGAGTGCTTAATTGAATGGATCTTAACTTAATTATGATAAAGATAACTTCCCTCTCCTATTTTGTAAATTATTAGACTAGATCCTGTATCTCTTGATGTCATTTAAGTACACTATCCATTTTTGTAGAAATATAATTTAGTGACCAAGTACTTTTAGATGTTGTTATTAAGTTAAGATGGGCATAATACTTGTTTCTTGTTTCTTGGAGTATAAAACACAATTTGTCATCAATATATTTGATTTTGTTGAATAATTGAATAATATATCCTGATCTAGGTTGGGAGGTGTCATTTGAAGACCTTATTGAATTAATAGTGTCAAATAATTTCCTAACTATCCCTTGCAAACTATACATTTTCTCTTTGGGGGCCTTGATAATACACACCTAAAGTTTCCTCTATATAGGACAATAAAAAAAATTGAACGTCACTTTCATGACTCCCTCAACAAAATCTATAAAAGTATAGGGGTACTCCCTATATCTATCTAGGTCTGAGGGATTTAATTTTATTAATTTAGTCAAGGATAATATGTTTACACTTTATTCCTCCTTGACTTATTTCCCTTTAATAACCATAGGTTTTTATCTTCACCTTTCTTAAGGTGTTTGTACATCTACCGAAATGGAAATTTACTATGGGTTGCTCAGTTATCATCAAATCTTTTCTCCCTACTTACTGCTATTACAACTATTGGTTCCATGAAGGAATATCAAATGTAACTTATTTCTCTATTTTTATTATAGTATTTTTATAGGGGGAGTGTTATGGAGGTAGCATAGCCTTTGGGAAGGATTTACATGTTGTGAGAAAAGGAGACATATCTTTCATCCATCTAGTGACCTACTTCTAGACTAATGTGTTAATAATGTATTTGGTCTTTCCTACTGCTTGGTGGATTGAGATGGTAGGTGAGTCTACCTGGGGTGATGAATCAATGGTCATCTCTAATTATTTTTATAACTTTGGAGGTGTATATAGTGTATAGAAAATGATGTGGATCCCAATTTTTGAAAATGTATCCCTTAGCTTGGGTGAAGAGACTATGGATTGGTTCCACTAAAGAATGAATAATTTATAAGGGTTATGAATAAGTTTTATAAATAGTTAGGAAAAAAAGTATATGCATCTCAAATAGATATAATAGTGGTGTTAGGGATCATAATAGTAGTATGGGCTATGACATGGACAATTGGCATTAAAAGTAATTGTGTTTGGTTTATTTGGCTTTAAAATGTAAATAATATAAAGATTATCATACATCACTAGTAGTTACAATAATTGAGGAAGGTGCCAAAGAATGTGGACTAGGAGGACTTAAAATCAAGGGAAATATTGTTGGGGTACTAATTATTTTAGGTGTCATTATAGTGTTTTGAGGTGGAAATTTTAGGGGTGTAGTTAGGGCTAGCACCTGTGATATGATGTGAAGTTTTGATTCTACATCCCTTTCCTTATCTGATAGCAATGTAGTATCCCTTGAATTACCACTTCCATGTTTGAATTCCTTTGATTAAAATAATTTTATCCCTCTTGACTAGGTAATTCCATTAATTATTCATTCATCATCTTCCTCTTCTAATTAGTCTCATCAAAGGATTTTGTCTCTTCTAATTTAGTTTTTGAGATCCACTCTTGTTCATAACACCATATTTTGTCTTCCTCTTTACTATCATAAATATGCATAATGTCTGACCCCAAATCACCCTTTCTTCTCATTTTATTTTCCATAGGAAAATTTATTACTTCTCCTCTAATTCCACATTTTGAGTTGAAATGGGAGGGGTCTTAGGATTCCTTTTGTATTTCATTATTATTCTTAAAATACTATAGACTGGCCTAGTTGATAATGAAGTGAGATATGGAGGGATTATATTGGTATTAGATAGTGAGGGGGATGGAAGAGTTGTAACCAATAGAGGAATGATAGGTGGTGGAAATGGAAATATAATGTACAAGGGCATCACCAATGGTGGTGTCAGTTTCATGATAGGTGATGATGAAGGTGGTTTCCCTTGGAAATAGGGCATTACTATTGTGGGAGACAAAGGAAGAGAATCAATATGTACTTGAGATATAAAAGAAAGATTGATTAATTATATAATATGACCTAATATTTATAACCAATTAAAGGTGTTTCCACCTTATATATTGCATCTTGTTGATGCTAAGAGGAGTTAAATTAATAACTGCTTGCTTAACCTTCCTCAAGTTGGCATCAACATTATCAACCATTTGGGTAGTAATATATTCTTTAGCTACTTTATTAGGTAGAATATTTGGTAACTATAAAGGTTGTGCATTTATACCTTTAACTATTATTACTATTCACTTTAGGTACAACTATTAATTGCCCATATTATGAATAGCTTTATTGATAAGGTTGGAGAGTTTGGGCATCTTCTTCTAAAAGAATGCTTGATACATAATGGGATAGAAATTATATATCAACATCTTCATGTTCTTCCTAAATCTATGTTTATGAAGAATATTTAAATCATCACATATTTTATTTTTAGGGTAATCAAGAGATGGTTTCTAGGGCTACTCATAAGATGGATGAATTATTATAGTCACTATATATGCCATATATAACATCATGTAAAAATTACCATATGGGGAAATTTAGGATTTGTGAGTTTCAAAATCAAATTAGAGATAAATATTTCCCACAATTCAATGAATTTTTTGGAAGTAAAAATCATGTTTAATAGGGCCATGGTGATTCTCACACTTGGTCTAAAGACCAAAATGGGAAATCTAAAGTAGGGCCCTAAAATGTAAAGTTGTTTGGGTTTATATCCCACTCTTTCAACTTATTTTTGACATTGTTTTCTATAAACCATGATTTCACCATGTCTTTAATGCATCACATGTTTGGTAGATGGATTTTAAAATACCTATAAAATCCATTCCAAATTAATATGCATTTGGTGTCTTTTTAAAACTAAAGTATAATCTATTTCTAGTAATTTTTCCATTCATGAACATATAAAATAGTAGATCAATGTAAGGCATTTCCTCTAGCTTAGTTTCTACATTGTGAAGGCCAAATGCTTTGATGGACATGAGGTCATCCTTATATCTACATGTGAAAATAGAGAGTTGGTACTCATCCTTGTATGTTTTGATTGTGTTTATTGTATCCTAAATGGCAAAGTAGTATTTGAACTCATAACTCAATACCACTAAATCAAATATTGTATATGTGTATTTGATTGGCCTTATAATTAAGTATGGAGTGGGAATTGTGAAATAGTATGAGGATTTCATTGATGTTACCTAAAAATGACTTGTTTTATGAAAGACTTGTAAAGTATATATTGTAATGGAGTTCTTGATTCATAGTTACACTTGAGCTTGGAAATCGTAATAATATTGATAACTTACATTTAATGTAATTAGACTCAAAATGATGATTCAAAATATATTACTCTAGTTACATTGGATGTGATAATTGAATGAATGAATTATTTAGTTCATTGAATAAAGTGTAGTAATGTAATTCATTATTTTTCTTGTATATTCTTTGCATTTGAATTTTATAATATCAACTTCTAGAACTTTTACTTCCATGTGGATTTTTTTACATTATTCCTGATGTTTAGTCATATTAGTATGATAAATGTCTATTTTCCACTCTTTGTGTCTTTATTTTTATATATTCATTATTTTATTACATGGCTCTAGAGAAAATGTATTTATATGTTTTTAATATTCTCTTAGCCAAGGTATATATTAACATTCTTTGTTTCTTTAGCCATATGATTGTGGGATGATGAAACTTGGTGAGACCCCAATGATCTACTTAGATTATTCATACAAAGGTCCATGTTGATAAAACCATTAAGAACTAGGATGATGACATGTGAATGACTCTCACTACTCTACTTGCTAAATATTATTTGTGTAAAATTCAATGATGACATCATCACTATAGTAATGTAATTCACTATTTTTCTTGTATATTCTTTGCATTTGAATTTTATAATATCAACTTCTAGAACTTTTACTTCCATGTGGATTTTTTTACATTATTCCTAATGTTTAGTCATATTATTATGATAAATGTCTATTTTCCACTCTTTGTGTCTTTATTTTTATATATTCATTATTTTATTACATGGCTCTAGAGAAAATGTATTTATATGTTTTTAATATTCTCTTAGCCAAGGTATATATTAACATTCTTTGTTTCTTTGGCCATATGATTGTGGGATGATGAAACTTGGTGAGACCCCATTGATCTACTTAGATTATTCATACAAAGGTCCATGTTGATAAAACCATTAAGAACTAGGATGATGACATGTGGATGACTCTCACTACTCTACTTGCTAAATATTATTTGTGTAAAATTCAATGATGGCATCATCACTAAATTACCAAGATGATGACACATGGATGGCTCATGTTGCTCTACATACTTAAATTAAGGTCCATTATGATGCCACCAATAAGATACCAAGATGATGACACATGGATGAATCTCACTACTTTGATTTACTAGAATTATCCATACAAAGGTCTATGCTAACATCACCATTAGTTACTATGATGATGACATGTGGATGGATTTTAATGTTATAATTGCACAAGTTTTTTTGTACAAAGTTCCATGATGAAAACACCACCGATCAACTTACATTATTTAATTAGGATCCAAGTTATCAAATTTATATCATGTGTAAAAATTAAATGAAATCTAAGAGGGATTGAGATATTCTTAAGCATGAATTAACCTACTTAAGAGATAACATAGATAAAGACCTGACTAAAATAAAACACATCAATTTAGTTAGACATTAGAAAAAAAATTAATCTTTACATCAGCATTAATTTAAAGGAAATAGAAGGCAAAAATTAAAAATATTGGCATGGCTTATACATATCTTTGATTCCTCCATAACTTTGAAGTAATTCTTGTTTGATTAAATCAAGTGAATAATAGATATCAAGAGAGGTAAAAAAAAATATTTTAGCATTATATTAACTTTATTTGAGTTCTCACTTTCACACTCTTATATCATATATTTCTAATTTGAAATATCCCAAATAATAATATATGATTAGCAATGGGTTCCTATTGGCCAATTTTGGACTACATATAGAAATTTGCCTAGATGGATCAGTTTCTAGAAGTCCTAGTATGGAGTGACAAGATAAGTAGAGTTATTGATTGATAGGATGTTCAAATGATAAAGGAGAGGATAAAATAAAATTTTCAAAGATTTTAAAACACTTTAAGCAAGATTAAAGTGTGATTTATTGATCTTGAGGAGCAATTTTGGAATTAGGTATAGGAGTTACAAGTGAAAGGATATAGTAGGTTCTCATAGTATTCATGGAATATAGGGGAGTATAAAGTAGATTTGTACAAGTTTTGAAATTTTATTCAAACTTTGATAGAGAATAAGATGAGAATAACAAGTCTAAAATAAATAGACCATCACAACATGTCATGCAAGAACAAATGGGTCAATTTGGCTACATATTTCATAAATGCACTTCAAAAGTCAACTAAAGTCAAATTGTTGCATAGACATGATTTTATTTGTTCCATAAGCATCCTATACAATTTTTTTATCTTGATGAATTTTCTATCTCAAGATACAAGTCTTTAAAGTTGAACTAGCAGAGTGGGACGTGCATAGGGATGTCAAGTTAAAGATATAGTAAGTAATACTTTGGACTCAAATGTTTTTGATGATGAAAATGGAGATAAAAAGTGATGATATCTTGGGAGATCAAGTCAAAATATAATGGTATGTGGGAAATCAATGAATTTAGTCAGTCGAAGAAGATCAATAAAGTGTGTTTAATTATACAAAAGTAGATCAATGGTGATCGAGAGGTCAACAAGTCAGCAAATATTGAAAATGAATAAGGAGATGCTAAGTTTCATGACCATGGTAACTACCAGGTAAATCAATATTACATTTTTAAACCATGTAAAAGAAGATTTGTGATGCATGTAAGGTCAAAGAGTCAATGTTCTTAAGGATGACCATGAGGCCATCACATGGCACAAGTGCATGAATTGGATGGAATTGACTACATGGCCCATGGAATGAATACAGAGCCAAAAAATGACATTATTTGTGAAGGAAAAATCAAGATCAATATCTAATATTAAAATTTGAGGCCAAGAGACTTAAAATGGAAAATAAATATAATCCTGCTCAAACTAGAGAAAATGTTTCAGAGGGCTATGATACCATTAGAGCTTAGTTGAGCACCATTAAGCATGAGACATAGTCATATAGTCAAGATTGTTAAATGATGAAGCTCCATCACTATTAAAGCTTAGATAGGACCTCTGGTTGATGATTTAAAACTTTTCAACCTCATTTTCAAAAGTTTTAGAATTATTTCATGGTTGTATTCATTGATTTTTTATAAGGGATATCCTTATGTGCAGTGACTTTTTGGCTTCCAAAGAGTTTATAGGTAAAATAAGTTCATTTAAACCTAATATATTTTAAAAACAAGGCCATATAGCCTGTAGGTTTTCATTAACATGATAACTATAGGAAAACCAATAAATGAGATTGGTTTATAATCTATAGTAAGACCTATACTCAAATTTTGAAGTAGGAGTAGATATGTGATTATGGATAAATGTCTCATCTATTGACATAGTCATAGCTTAAATAAGTAGGTACCTACTGCCACTCAAAGAAGACATAGTTATGGATTTGTCAGATTAAGAGATATGAGGATTTTTTTATCATAAGCAAGTCAAATGAAAGATGGCATAAAGTCCCAAGGTGGAGATATAGGGGTTGGAAAAAGTAATTGGAGCATTTAATAGATTTTTGGGAGATCTAAGGGTTTTTATTCTTAAAAGTAGCATCACTCATCATCTTAGAAACATTTTTGTCCTCTAGTGTATTATTCAACTAATGAGAAGATTCAGATGCTGTTGAGACAAATGAAATTTATTTTGTCTATGATGTATTGATCTTTATTTTATCAAAAGGTGATGACAGCTCATTTAATTATCTTAAATGGTGTGTTCCCTCTCTCTATCTCTCTCCCATTTTATCCTATATTTCCTATGGTATTCCACATTATAACTCTCTTAGTTTTGATAAGAAATTGTTTTCTCTCATTATTTAAGAGAGAGATTCTCATTTAATAAGCCTAGACCCTATAAAAATTTGTAATAACTGCCTCTTGATGTAATAAAAGGAATTTCTTTACCTATTTCTTGATTTTGATTGGTGTCTATTAAGCTTATGTGTGATGGCCTTGTAAAGGAGATTCTTCCATATCCATTATCCTTATTGATTACCTCTTTTAAGGTGTGTTCAAGTTATTATAGGTCTAGACTTATGTTTTTTATACTATTGATGTAAGCTTGGTGTGAGTATTATAACTCTTCTTTGTTTCCATTTATTACTTCTTGAACCTAGTTTATGAAATACTTATGTGATTAGCTAGATTGTGAGATTATGTGAGCTAATATTATTGTATGCTAATATAGGGTTGGTTAAAGCATATTTAAGTCTCATTTAAATTTGGTGCATCACCTTGTTAGTTTTCTTAGGATATATATTCCCATTTTCTAACCCTTTTATTAGTAGAATCATTAGTTTAGGTGATCCATCAAGAGGAATTCAACCTTCTCTAGAGGTTCAACCCCATTATGGGCTACTCAAATCCTAGGGTTGTTCCCATATTGTCACTGGGAGTGGAGGATCCTAAATAACTCTTCTACAAGGATGTAATTCCAAGTCATAACAATTTTTGGCTTGCCTGGTGGGATCAATTTTATTCACTAAGTGAAGAGTTTTGGTGTTCTCTTCACCCAATTAGCCTTTCAAGGCATGTGTGTAAACATCAATGGCAACTCCAAGTATTCATCAGATGGTATAAGTATCCAAAGTACCTAATATCCAACATCTTTAGACTCTAAATCAATCTAGTAGCATATCAATACCTATTTTCTCATGCCAAAGGTGACTACAAGATCAAATTTTAGAGGTATTCCTTTTGAATTTGTTGAATTTCCTTTAAATTGAGTAAAAAGGTTAAGATTTGCTAATATAGGGTTTTTTTAGTGGAGAATATTTATTAGTTCATGAATATTCCATTTTTAGGATTTTGGTTTTGGCATTTTTTAGGGATAGTAGATGGGACTAGATCACTAAAATTCTAGGGAATTTGTTTTATGGGGTTGGCTCATCAACCCTTTACAATAATATATAAAATTACCCTTACATTTTCCATATATATAGTATATCCCCTGAGTGTCTAACCTATACCAACCAAAGCAATAGGTAGAACAATAAATGGAGGAACACAAAAATAAACAACAATAATGAACAAAGAAAATGAATGATAGTACTGAACAACAAGCCAAAATATTATATCGAATGGTAGAGCTAAATGCCTAAGATGAATGACATAGATGAATGATATAACCTAAAAACATGGTCAAGTGATAGATCCAAACAACCTAGATAAATAACCCAGTCAAATGTCAGAGTTGAATGACCTAGCTTAATGATAGAGCCAAATGATAGAACCAAATAACAAATTCAAATGACCCAACCAAATGATAGAGATAAATGATAGAGCTGAAGACCCAATCAAACATCAGAGCTAAAAAATATCACCAAATGACCTAGCTAGATGACATAGATGAATGATATAGATAAGTGACCTAGATGAATGACTTATCCAAACATCTAAGTTGAATGGCATAGCCAAATGATAGATCTGAATGACACCATTAGATGGTAGAGATGCAGGGAAGATCTAGAAGTTAGTGAAACCCTTCTATTAAATGACAATACTAAATGGGAGTGTCAAACAAAAAAACCAAAAAGCATAGGCCATCATGGCATTTGGTGGGAATGGTAAA
>JARHVA010006925.1:627500-640000 GCA_037957365.1 Torreya grandis | reverse complement strand
GATCAACAATTGTCTTTTTCTTAAATAAGGCATTAAGATCTTGTCCTTGCTCATTAATGATTTTTCATAGTGCATTGTTCTATTTATTCAATAAAAAAAGCTTCTCCTTGGATTGAGTGGTATATTATAAACATTTTCATTCATTTTTTAGATGGACATTGAGGACCTCAGCTTCTTTCTTCAAGTTCTCATATTTTGCCTACATTTTAAAATGTAATGTAATTAGATGTGAATAAAATTAATAATGACATGAAAATTGATTAAAATGAATATACCTTACTAGATATTTTTCCTTCTCTACATTTATAATTAGAACAAGGTTGATGTATTTTGTCTAATTGTTAAAATATGTCTGGGATTTTTCATTCAAATTATCCAACATGTTAACATGATCATCAACACATTATCATTGTAATTATTAACAACAGTAACTACACTAGATTTAGTTCTGGTAATCAAAGCGTCCATCTTTGTAGGTTATTATTTCATGAATGCAAATAAATTTTCTTACTTTGACTGGTTGTGATCATGGTAATTTATTTATTTTATCAGGGCCTTCAATTGAATCTCCCACACATGTAAATTTTTGAACTCATCAATTACTCCCTCTCGAAAACTAGTGGTAATACTATCTTCTACCAATTTATTTAGTGGATAATATGTAAGGGCATCATCAAACTTCAAAACATTCTCTATTAGGGTGGCACTATCTGATGAAGTTCTTAAAGAGTCTTGTTGACCAGTCACATAAACGTGTGTTATGTCTCGTTGGATACATTCATGTGGATTGAAATCCATTCCAAAATTAGTGGCACTATCAAACCCCAAATATTCATCATCAAGATCAATTTTTCATAAATAAGTCAATCCCTACACACTAGATAAACCTCCAATAGGGAAAGAGGGGAATTGGGAACCTAGTATTTATAGTGTTTTTATTCATTGCAGTGGTATTAATGAAATATACTTCCCCCTTCTATGAAATTCATTCAAGAGCAGAGGTTGTGGCATAATTTTACTCACAGATAGAGGATGGCCTACAAAATGTAATTTATTTTAGAAAATAAATAAATTAAAAAAATAAAGTTATATGCAAAATTGAAATTAAAAGTTTAATACTTGTATTTAGAAATAGAATAGTCTCCAATGTATGTGGTTTATTGTGAGTGATATCCATAGGTGTGATTTGAGTTGCTACATTACATAAATGTTCTATCTAAAAAACAATAATCAAAATCCAAAAAAATAAAAAAATGTAATGTACCATACCTTCCACAGAGGGTTGAAAGGGCTAGTAGATGTTACTATTTATTTTGGTGTTACTAGTGGTTATTCCACCATCTAAATTACTCTTAAGTCAACTGCAAGAATAAAAAAAATAACTAAAACAATTCATTTGATTTTGGAAAATCAAAATCTCATTTGAAAATTTTAAATAGCAAACCTACACATGGAAAGGACGTTGAAGAAACTTGTGGATGTTTCAAAAGTTGATAATATTGCATCGATGATTTTGTAGAGTCTAAATTTACAGAATCTTCAACCATAATTATAGTTGCATGGTGTCCTCTTGAGTTAGATTGTTTTTTCAAGGCACACATTCTTGCCTATCAGTTGTAACAAATAAAGATCAAACAATTATTAATATTTACCTTGGTAATCATTTAATAAATAGACAAACATTAAACGCTAGAATCTAGATCAAAAAATGAAAAAATTAACTAACCTCATGCTCATCCATAGACAAAGTCATTATCATCATTTTTGGATCTATCACAGTAGTACAATACTAGAAGGCCTTGTAGTACAATACTAGAATAAAATTGGAAGAATAAATAGTGGAACTAGGATTACTATTAGTAGAATTCAATTCAACCCTTATTCTAGAGGAAATGAAAGAGCACCAGTCATATTTAAAGTTAAAAATAATACAGACAATGTAAAATAGTGCCCAATATAGAATATATATGGCTCTTCATTGCAATACTATTCTAGCTCGGAAAAATTGAACCATTACTTTTAAAAGAGTGTGAGTAACATATTCAATGTGGGTACCCCTCTTCTAACTGTCTAAAATGAAAGACAAAAAGAGGATAATAGTCTTTAGATCATAAAAGATGAAAATTGAATTTTGAATATAAAAATAAATTTATAAGTACATATCAATTTTTTTGATGTGCAAATCAAATTTTTTGGCCAAGTAATTTCTATCTTCATCTGATAGTTATGATTTAGAACTCACAAGGGTTACATTATGAAGTGAAAGACCTATGAGATTATGAATATGTTGTGGTGAAGTACCAAATAAAATCATTTTGCAATCAACTTATAGGGTGAAAATATTCTCATTTAGGTCATATGAGTACATGAGCATTTTCAAAATGGTAGTGTCAAGGTTGTATTATATAATGTAGATGGGGCCATTGAAGCTACATTCTTAAACCCAATCATTAAATTCATTTGTTTATTATACAAGCTTCATGATGTGTGAGCATAGTAGGTTTTTGAAAAAAAAAATTCTTTACATGGTTGCAAAACATTTTTTTTCTCTTGGGGATGAGAAATGAGTTCTAAAAAATGCTATAAATGAGGGTAGAGATGATAATTTATAGATCATCAGAGGTGATCGAGCAACTAAATAGTAGACTAGATACATAAATCACCCATCAATGTGTCAAATGGTCAAACCATCTGGATTTATCATCTGATGGAACCATTTAAACAAGGTGCATGACTCAAGCATTTACCCATTGCATTTATCTTACTCATCTAGTTCAACCATCTTTTTTAGTTATTTATTTTATTGGTTTAACTCATCCATTAAACTAGACCATTCAATGTGACTCAAGCATTTGTCTAAACCTTGTGTCTCAAGAATCTAACCTAATTATCTAATACAACCATCTAGATTATCCATCTATTTTATTCAACTCATCTATTTAGTCCAGTAAAATAGCTCAGCAATCTGATTTAACTCTCTATCTCATTCATATGGTCCAGTCAATCAACTTGACTATTCAACTTAGACATTTGGTTTAACTTCACTATTTGGCCATTTTTTAGCCCTTTTAGTTTAGTCATTTATTTCAATGGTTCATCTCATCCATTTAGATAGATCATTTAGCTATACCATTTGGTTTATCCATTCACCATTGCCCTTGGGATATTCACCATGCCCATGAATCAGATTTTCCTAGATTTTCCAGATATTTCCAATAGGTTTTCCTATAGGGCCTCTTAAAATGAACCTTGATACACATCCATATAAAGGTAACTTTGTTCCTAGACCAATTTCAAAACCTACATTTACAAGAAGATCTTTGTTGAATCCTTTCATAGCTATGGTAGCCCCTGGAACTTTCCCTTTTATAGATTTTAATAGCCAAAGTCCTTTAGACCTCCCAAAATATGATCCTATTTGAGTAACATCTCTTAAAAGTGTCCATTATTTTATAGGAGACCAATCTACAACCCCTTATGAATATCTCATGGATGTAGCCAATTTTTTAATATTCATAATGTTAATGAAGAAATGTGGCTATTAGGTTGTTAGCCATATCTTTCAAGGAAAAAACCCTTGACTAGTATAGAAGCATGGTTGCCAATTCCCTCACATCATGGGATCAATTAGGATATTAAATATACAAGATATTTCAAGACAAAAGTGTTAGAGGTATAATCATTAAGAGTGGGGTGCATCAGTGATGCTAGATAATCCAATTCAATTCCCAACTCTTAAACATTCAACATATATAATCATGATGCATAGAAATTAACCATTACATTGAACAAGAAAGATATGGCAAGATCAAGAACACAACACATGATATATATTGGAAACCCTATTTGATGATAAAACCCAATAAACCTTAATATGTACTATAGTCCTATAAATATAAGATTCAACATTTAGACTAGCACCAATTGATCAAAGAACACCCATCCCTTAATCTAGTGAGACACCCATCCTATAAAGAGGAACCAACCCCCTAGGCAACCAAGCACCAACCACAACTACCTTGATATAATCTCCACCTTTGATTTGATTTCTTCTACACCTGATGATGGACTTCTCTTACTTTCTCTCTTTCCCCTTTAAACTCTCACAAACTTGCACACACAAGTAATGCAACCAAAACACCCTTTTGGATCACTCTTCACTTATTAGTGCATACATAATTATAAAACCTATAATAAATCTATCAAAAAATTAGAAACATGACTTTTTTTTTATCCACATAATCCTCAATCTACTCTTCTCTTCAATCCATCCACTAAGCACACTCCTTCAATTAGCCTCTAGGGCTTACTCGCTCAATCTACCTCTTTTAGGATCATTAGGTCCAATGACATATGTGTTCACCTTCATCACCTTGATTATAAAATCATGAATGATCCTCTTCACTCTTTTTTTTCCCTTAATGACCTATACCTTCTCTTTCAAAGGTTCTCTCCTTTGTTTGGCTCCACACTTTCTCAACTTTACTCCAAATACGCTAATTACACTTAGTATCTATACCATACACTCATGTAAACCATCTTGGTTGGAAAAGATGATTAACATACTTGTTATACCTTTAAATATGTCTCTAAACATGTTCATGGGTGAAACACTCGACTCCATAGGTCAACCATAGTCATGAAGACTCAAATCCTCCATTGGGCCGTAATGAGACCCAAAACAATTAGGGCTTCACAATAAATATTACTATTATAACCTCATGAAAAATATTTAGCTTCCACAAATTCTTATAACATATAAAACATATCTATAATATAACATTACTAACTCCCTCATGGGTCCATGCCATTTGGAACACCAACTCAACAATTGAACCTACCAATTAGTTATCCTCAATATTTAGGCCTTCATAAATTAAAAACACAGTCTCAAACTTATGAAGTAAATTCACATATCCATATGATTATATCACATGGGTGAGACCTTTATGAACTCTTAATCACTTCCATGTTCCTTAAAATCTTCAACATAGGCTCTAATCACTCAAATCAACTCTCTCAAAATGACCACTCTGAATGGTCATATACAGTCAAAATATGGTCAAGCTATTTTGACTCTCCATAACTAAATATGGGAAAAATAAGATATCCAATACCTTATCATTAACCTTTTATACTTCCTTGAAATCTTAATATTAATTTATTTCCTCCACTCTACTCAAAACACCTTCAACATACCTCTGCAAGATGGTCACTCAAACTACTAGTGTATTCAATAAACACAGTCAACTTCTAAGCCTTTGTTCATAATAAAAATGGATTGTTAAAACCTCAATAATCCACATAGATGGTCCTCATATATATTATATAAAAATATTAAATAGTTATCTCATCTTCAAATATCAAAAGACCATCAAGAATCTTTAATTACCCTTCGTGGGTTACTTGTAAAACATTGTCAAACACCATCAACTTTGGAGCTCAATATATGAAACTATAAAAACATTAAAATATTATAATAAAATTTTATGTATGTTCTCTAAAGTAATTTACATATTTTCATTTTACATCACCTTCAAATAAATCCTAGATCAAAAGAAATAAGCAAAATACTCAACAATGTTTTTTCCTTTATTAATTTCAAATACCAATGGTCACTAGTAAATATAAATATTAAAAAAATGTGTCTTCATCTCTTTTAAAATATAAAATTTATCAAAAAATATCCATTTATATCATTTAAATTATCCTAAATTTAAATTTTTAACACTCATGATCATTGATCTACATTTTCATGACTAAGACACTTGGCACCCTTATGTGCCTTCTGAGCACATTATTGTCAACCCCCGCTCTTGCACCACTTAGTAGTCTCATGTGCATTATAAGCCTTTAATATTTGAATCAAATCAAACCATAAATATACATATACATTACATTTACATGTCTTTGATATTCTATCAAATCATCATGATTGAGACACATGTCACTAGTATGTGTAATCTCAAGAACCTTTGACATAATGACTTCAAGTGCACCATTTATCCCTATATACATGATCACTCACTCAAATTTATATATCCTTAAATTATATTGGATTATCATCATTATATATTCATCTGTAATATTTAATTCTCACTTTAGATCTTTGATATTGCAAATTTGGCTAAGTATGGGAGCTTAGTGAACTCTACCTGGAAAGCCAACTTTGCACCTTCATAACTTTTGCTATACACCATGTCCAAACCTAAAACTTGGACCAAATAATTTATTCTAATATGGGAGTAAATACATGTAAAAAATTAATCTTTAAACCCTTACACATGTGAAATATTATTTCATTAAACACTTACTCAACCTTAACTACCAAGATGACTACTTGAACTTAGACTTTCATATGATTACTCTGATTAATTCCTTTTACTTCCACAAGCACTCAAAGAACTAATAACACCACATATGGTATCTAAAACATGTAAATACCATAAATATCATCCATAAATTTCCTTACTAATGCAAACACTAAATAACCATGCATGAACACTTAAGCACATTGAATCACACTTTGTCAATGTCATTCTAGCACACATAACATCTCATAAACATCCTTGGTCACCTTGGAGACATCATTGACAAAAATCCAACAAAAATTTACCATCTATCACTTGTACAATAGTTAACCATAATCAAAATATCCCCTCATGAGGTCATGTAGGATTTCAACACAAGGTTTCAAAAGATATAGGATAAAATTCTAGACACTATTAGGCCTACTCCTAACTCTGATTTCCTTTACTACCTAAAATCTCTAAACAATGACATTGTAATCATGATTATGTCCATGGGAGGGAACACACTACCAAATGCTTATGAGGTGGCAATCAAGGCACATAATTGTCTATTTCAAGATGGTAAGATTACCCCTATACCACTATCCCTCTATTTCCTAATATCCAACCACCTATTATATCTATTCTTCCCCTTGATGTCATTCCTCTTATGCCAAAAATTGAAGATATACCTACACTAAAGCAAAAAAAGGCTTCCACTAGTCAATCTAGTGATTCCCAAGAACACAAAAACTTTCAAGAGCTTGAAATCATGTTCTAATCCTTAGGAAATGAGTTGGTCAATATGAGAAGGTATCAAGACCAATTCAATAGGTCTTATCAAGATTCATATCAGCCTTAACAATAGTATTATCAAACAAATAGGCCACCCTACAAAGGAAATTTCCAAAATCAAGTCCAACAACAAGGCCAAAGACAAGGGAATCCTAACTATGTTAGGAAAAACCATTATAATCCAAATGCTACAAGTACCTCTACTACTTTGGTCCCTACTCAAAACAATGTGGCTCAAAAAGCTTAGGGTACCATGCATTGTAGCTAGTCTTTTGGTCAATCCATTATCCCAAACACTAATTTCAATTAGAATTTTAGTGATCAATGGTATTAGGTTGTTAATTATGTGTAAAATAAAGCCCTTGTGGCTCAAAACATATAAGTACCCTTGATGAAAAAACCAAAAGAGTATCAACAAGGTCCAAGCCCTAATGAAGGACCAAGCTAATTGGATGCTACAATTGTAAATTATTAGCAATAAGAATGTTATACACTTAATCTATAGGCTAGTTACAGCCAATCATATATTCTAGTGGTAACTAATACAAGGTTTAAAAGAAGAAACATGGACATTAGTTAAGAAGCAATCAAAGATCGCCCTACTACTACTCCATTACTATCAAATCTGAGGGAACCTACTACTACTCCAAAGACCCCAATAGAACTAAATAAATAGAACCAAGGAAATGCCTTTATCCCCCAAAACTCATAAATTTATATTATAGTTGTATCTCCCAAAGCACAACCAAAGGTGATTTTCCCATCATCATTTTGGAACAAATAAAAAAGTCCAATGTGAGTGTGCCAATGAGGGACATGTTTTACATGACTAGACAGATGGATATCCTTCAAGAAGGATTATCAAAGATCAAGGTTTCTAAAAATACACCAAGTAAATAGAATGTGGTTCTAACTAATTCAACCAAAGGACAAAGTGAAAGGAAATTAAGTAAGATGGTCAAACCTCCTCCCTTCTACATTTATATGATCATTGGTGATTCCTTGGTACATGATTGCTAGGTAGATAATGGAGATAGCACCTCAGTAATGCCAAAGTCCATATTAGACTATCTTAGTCTAAAGTATGAACCCAAATCTAAGGGAGTTCTATAGATTGATGGATCTTACACCAATCCATCTAGTATTACCAAAGATCTTGACTTGACCATGCATGTTTATCCTAGTGTTTTAGTGGATCAAGATGTGTTGATTCTAGATGTACTTCCTTGTTTTAATTTATGTTTATCTAGATAATTCACAAAAAAATTTGGGGGTTATCTAGAAATATATTTATCCTACATGGATTTAAAGATAAGATATGGGACCAAGGTATCTATTAGGGCTGATCCCATTGCATAATTTCACATTAAACTTTATGGTATAGATAGTATAAACATCAATTACACCATCATTGATGAGCATAAATTCATAGTTGGTAAAAAAAATAAACACTCATCTTGAAGAGATACTTGATATGTTATTAGTTGAGTTATGGAATGATAATCAGTTGATTGATCCTTTAAAAGGTGTTAAAGAAAGAGACATGGGTGTCTACTACTTTCATGAAGAAAATAAGTCTACACCATGCCTCATGAGACCTTAAGAACACTCTAGTGGCTCATGAAAATTTGTATTTCATGGTTTAAGGAGAAAACATGGAGCAGGTATAGGTGCAATGCTAGTATCTCCCTCAAATGATAGGTATTTCTCTTCTTAGAGGTTCTAATTTAGTTGTTCTTGTAATGTGACTGAGTATGAGGGTCTTATCCATGGACTTTAGTGGGTCAGTAAGAGAGGAATCAAGTAGATACAATCATATGGAGACAATGAGATGATAGTAAATTAGGTTAAAGGCTAAAATATCAAAAATAATCTCTTGATGAGATCCTACAAACATAGATTGTGGGACCTAATTGAGGGCATTGAGGCCTTTAACATCCAATCAGTGTCAATAAACTAGAATCAACATGATGATAGGCTAATAGCTATGGGAGCACATTTTGACTACTAAAAGGAATTGAAAAAATCCTAAGTATAGCCACATGTTAGAGTGGTAGTAAGACCATCAGTGCTAGAGATTGAAGCTCATTATCAAGTCTTTGACAATGATAAGTAGATTACTTGTTTCTTGTAGTAGGAAGCATAATTTTCCTCAATAAACCATTATAGAATTCAACATCATTATGAGGATCATATTTTTAAACTAAGGTCTAATAAGCTTCTTAAAGGGTTGTTCACCCTTAAGGTTATTTTATATGAAGGATATCATATGATGAGAGATAAAGCAGTAGTGTCAACTGATAAGGAGAACTATGAAAGAGTTATTATACTCAAAGATAAACTCCTCAATATTAGAAAGGTAAGCACTAAATCTAAGAAGCATGATTTCATTGAGCTTTTTAGAGAATATGTTGACATCTTTACTTGTGAATACAATGAATTGAAAGGTTTTGATCCCAAGTTATCCCAACATACTATATAATTAGAGGCTAATACCAAGATTGTTAGAAAGAAGCAAAGGCCTATCAACCCCAAAATTGAAGAGCTTATGAGGAAATAATTGACCAAATGAAATGAATCTAAAATCATATTTCCCATCAAGCACTCCTCATAGGTAGCTAAGTTGGTACTTGTCATGAAAAAAATGGGGAAATCAGGGTGTGTGTTGACTTTAGAGATATGAGCAAGGTTTCTTTGAAGGATCACTACCCTTTACCATCCATAGAAGAACTTCTTCAGATAGTTGCTAGTTTAGAATTATTATATCTTTTGATGGATATTTGGGTTACAACAAGGTATTGGTGAGAGAAGAAGAACAATATAAGACTATATTCACCACAAAGTGGGGCACATATGCTTATTAGATGATGCCTTTGGGTTATCAAATTCTAGGGAAACTTTCCAAAGAGCCATGGATATGGATTTTCAAGGGTTTTTGAATCAAATGGTATAGATATAATTGGATGACATCACATTTTTCTCCAAGAAAGATAGTGAGCACTTAGATCATCTAGGTTTGATCTTTGAGAGATTTAGAGATTATGGGATTTCTTTAAATCCCAATAAATGTGTGTTTGTTATTCAAGAAGGAAATTTTTTACATCACATTATCTCAAAAGAGGGATTATCCATTGACCCTAATATAATAATTTCCATCTTGGCACTACATTTTCCCAAGCATAAGAAATGACTCTAGAGCTTCTTTGGGAAGATAAACTTTGTAAGGAGGTTTATACCTAGTCTTGAAAACTTGGTCAAACACATCGATACCATGTTGAAGAAGATCCAACTATTCACTTGGTCGATTTAAGGTAAAGTAATATTTGAGGCCATTAAGAAATCCATTGCCAAAACATCCTTGTTCATAAACCATGATTTCTCAAAACAGTTCATATTGTACACCTTTGACAATATTGATAATATATCAACTATGTTTATCTATAAGAATGTTGAAGAACTTGAGCAATCAATTTCCTTTTTTAGTCAAGGTTTGGAGGGGTGTGAGGTAAGGTACACTTTCATATAAAATTAGGTTCTTTTAGCCTTTAAAATCCATTAGAATTTTAGACCAATGCTCTCCAATATTATAATCTATCTAATGGTGTCTCATCTTAGAGTGAAGGATTTACTTCTCAATAAGGATTCAAATGAAAAAAGAGCTAACTAGATTACCAAAGTCATGGAGTATGATGTGGATATCAAGGTCAATAAACTGGTAAGAGGTAAAGGATTGTGTGAGCATATGGTTGATGATCTTTAGGAAGATAAGGAAGTTGTCTTGGAGACACAAGACAACTCACAAACAGATGCACCTCCACCTCACAATAGCTAGATCTAGGACATGACACATTTCTTGACAATAGGTGAGTTCCCTCAAGGAATGGATAGATCAAATATAAGGTATTTTAGACTTAATTCCATACCTTATGCATTGGTTAATGGGATTTTCTTTATAAAATACCTCAATGGAGTGTTTCTTAGATGTATATATGATGACCAAGCACCAAGGATCTTGGAGAAATTTCATTATGGGCCTATAGGAGGCCATTTTGCTCTAAGAAAAATAACAATAAAGATAATAAAATCTAGTTATTATTGGCCTAAAATTTTCAAATATGCCTATCCATGGGTCAAAAAATGTCAAAAGTGTGCTCTTTTTACAAGGAAATAAAGGTTGAAACCCTTTCCTCTCAATCCAATTTAGTTGGAGCAACCCTTCATGTAGTGGGGTTTAGACTTTATTGGATTGATCAATCTACCTTCTAGTAGAGGACATAAATTGGTGGTCACTGTTAATGACTACTTCACTAGATGGGTGGAGAAAATCACCTTGAAATAATCAAATGAAACATTAGTATTGGACTTCTATAATAGCATAAAAATTAGGTTTGGTGTCCCAGCTACAATAATATTAGATAATGCCTTGGCATTGTTTGTATGAGAACAAGTAAATGGGTACTTAATCTATGCATCTACACTAACACATCCTCTAATTACTATCCCCAAGGAAATGAACTAGTAGAGTCCACAAATAATAACTTGATAAGGACTATCAAGAGGACCATAGAAGATAATCAAAGAGTTTGGCATACAAAGTTATGAATAGCCTTATGGGTTGATAATGCGACTCCAAATGTTACCATTGGTCATTCTCCATATGTCCTAGTATATGGGAGGGAAGCCACATTTCCCATTTCTCTTGAAATACATACCTTAGAGTTAGATCATTAGTTGGAGTTAATGGAGAGTGAACCTATGAAGGTGAGGATGGTAGAGCTCATAGAGCTTGAATAAACTAGGGACCTTGAAATGAGGACATTAGAGTTATGTCAAGCTTAGGTCAATAAATCCTTTGATAAGAGATCCATATAAAGGGACTTCAAATAAGGGGACCTATTCCTCAAATGGGACTCAAACAAGGCCAAACTAGGTAACCATACCAAGTTTGAAAACTTGTGGAGTGGTCCTTATTTGATTGATAGATGTAGATAACATAATGACTTTTAGCTTGCCTAAATAGATGGAGAGGTATTACCCATCTCAGTCAATGGCATTAATTTAAAGCCTTGTTATGAGAATATTTTTCAACCATTATATAATATTGTACATATAATAGTAGATTTCATGATTTCATCTAAGTGCCTTGTGTACATTTCCTTTCAGCTTTGTGTTTCCCTTCAATAAGTGCCTTGGGCACAATTTTTATTTTATTTCCTTTTGTTCCTTGTTATTTCAAGAGGAAGTTTTTTAGAAAAGAGTATCCTTGTGGAAATTCCAGAATAGTTTCTCCAAGTAAGACTATGACTCTGTATGCCCAATGGATCATATAAGGCTAGTAGTCTTTGCATACTAGGCATGCAATCCCATGATGTCACAAAAAATGTTGGCTAATTATAGCCTACATATATAAATTTT